>BPLR01015478.1:0-12427 GCA_021605095.1 Caerostris extrusa | reverse complement strand
AGATCCATTTGGCAACAGCTGAATAAAAGAGCAGAGAAACAAATATCGCACTAGAAATATAAATATTTTTTTAATTATTTCATTTTTTTAAAAATTTCATTTATATTTATATTCCATTTTTAGCGTTATATATTTCTTTACAACGTGCATTTAGTATCATTATTATTATATTATCTACGTTTACATGTAAGAATAATAGTAAACACAAAAATAATAGCTCATTATATTTCAATGTTTCACTCCAAAAAAATGTCTATAGTGGGTCTAAATCTAATATGGGGATATATAATTTTTACATGCGGCACGCAGAGTTAGGATGCATTTTCAAAGTGGCCGCTACCATCACTTGGGTTTGCCACTCCTTATCTAAACCAAACACAGGGGGAGGGGGAACTCGAAGACGAGAGAGGTGACCGTGAGGTTTCAATGAAGAGAAGGGGAGGGGGTTGAATCAGCTTTTGTTGCGATGGAGCAGACGTAGGTGAAGTCTGTATCTCTGAAAGAATGCAGTACATTCCAGGAACGGTTAACTACTGGAGGAATTACTTGTTCCTTCAGGGGCAAACTCGTGCATGCTCGTAAGAAACACTGTACTATTGCGCATGCATATTTGTAATAATGTTTCCTATGAGCATGCACGCAAGGATAAAAAAAGATATCGGACGATAAAAAAACGTTATGCAAAAACTCTCTATTATTATTACATATTTTATTCTGTTTTTTATATAATATTTATGAAATATTACCTCAGATATATATATATATATGTGTAAACATTTTATTATTATTTGCTCTGGAGTATTTGTTTCCTACACAGTATTCTTGTAATGTGGCGTTTTCCTGTTTTGTAATTATTGACAGTCACAATCAATTTAATCCTTTATGAATCAATTGAGCCCAATAAGCATTTTGAAATTGTTTGGTTTTTCTAATTGTGCACTTATTTGTATTATAGTTCATTGTCGTTTTCGAACTCCAGGCATTTTATCCGAGGTCATTCGTCACTAAACCCGCAGATATGCAGCAGATACAACGTGACTCAGAGTGAACAATGGCAAGTGTGTTGTTATACACCATCCCACTATATACACATGTCTAATCAAGTTTGAACGAATATCCGCGATGGTGAAGAATATCCTTGAAGGGGTGTCATGCTTCGAGATCAGCCTATGAATGTATCAATTGGGATCATCAAATAAAAATTTCTATTTATTTAAAGTTTTCTTATCAAGATAACTACAGTTCGGGAAAACTCAACGGGCGCAAACGAATAGCAAATATGTGACTGTTTTTATTGAATTATTGAATTACTTATTGAGTAACTGTCTGTGAATTTTTTTTCCCCGTACATCACATTTATCCATAGATGAATTTTACATGTGATTTACGTTGCATCTTGCAAACTTGTAAAAAAAAAAACAGATCATTGAAACAATATTGTTTTAGAATACAGGAAAATTGAATGAAACCATTTACCACTAAAACAGCAAAATATGTAGCATATTCAGCGTTTGCCAGGATTCATCATGGAGGGGTTTGATATACTACAATATTACACCCACTTTTGCCAACATTATTTTGAACAGCTGATTAGAAACATATGTTAAAATTTCAGTACGATAGCGTCGTGAATTTCAGAATAGTTAAAGATGCTCAATTTGAAATCTGAGACTAACCCCCATTGGAAGCAATAGATTGATATAAAAAGGATGCCGGATTTCTCTTTCTAAATCCTGTCATGTTGCTCCAGTGCACATTATTCCTGCCAACCACATCCTTCAATGTCAAGAAAGCTGCTTCCTCCTGCAAAAGAGCAGCTCTTGCAGCGATACTGTCTGCAACATCCTGATAAGTTGGTAAACACTTCCGGTCATAAATTTCTCCGGTTCACACCGTCGCTGCGTCTAGCCTGATTTGTGATAGCTGATGTCTGAATCATTGGCTGAGATTACAAGCAATTTTGGCTTCTCAAATAGCATCGGGAGCCGAAAAGAGTAACCAATGTAAATAAACGGGTCATTCTGAAACACAATTGATGGGGGAAACAAGAGGGTTAAAACCAGATGTTGTTTGTTTTTCCTGATAGACTTACTGAGAGCGTTTATTCTACTGACTCAGTTTAAAGGTCAATTTTAAATAGTTTGCATATGTTATGTTAAAGAGAAAAAATAACAGATAAATGTTTACACTAACTGACAGGAAAAATAATTTAAATGTGAAAAATGATGTTTCAAACTTTATTTAAATCGCCTCTTTATAAATATACAGGATGGTCATGATTTAAGTATAGGTGTTTGGAGTAAAAATATAAAAGAATATGCTAGGGTAAACGAAATACCATTTCGTATAAATACTATTTAGACCATATTTACACCATAATATGCTATTTTAACCAGTGGCTCTTAAGCGGTTTTTCAAGACCCCAATTTCAAATGAAAAAATTTCCAAAGTTCCCCACTATCTATGAGAAAAAAAAAAGGGCCCAAACAGCATTGTATCAAAAGAATTAACTGCACCCATCTCAAAAAAAAAAAAACGTTTTTCCATTTCGTATAAATGCTATGTACACCATATTTACATCATTTATCCAATTTCAAATTAAAAAATTTCCATAGATTCCCCACCATCTATGAGAAAAAAAAGACAAACAATGTATCCAAGAATTAACATAGTAACTATCTCAAACAAATGATTTTCCATTTTGTATAAATATTGTTTAGTCCAAGGGTGGCCAACCCGCGGCTCGATTTGAATATTTTTTCCTGCCCGTGAGATATATCACACTTTAACAAAATATATTTATTTTATTATGGCCAAAGTAGTGAAAGCCAATGCATTAAAAAAATACATTATTTGTGCATCCATCTACTCAAAAATTAACTGTCGAAATTATGAGAAAAAAATTAACTGTGATTTTAAAATAATATTCTTGCGAATATAGTCTTTTAAAGGCGATTCAGTAATTTAGAGTTAGATAAACACAACAAAGTTTTTGAAATATATTCGTGTTCCTTTCATATTGAAATCGAGTCGGCCCCAGAATATCTCCAAATTGAACTGGTTGACTTATAAAGCAATATTGAATGAATGCCCCTTTTTGCAACATCAGAATCAAAAATAGATTTTATAACAGTTGCGTCACAAAAAAGAAATTTTCCAATTTGAGAAATCTGGTACAAGGGTTGGTTCAACTCACACCTGCGAATCTTTTTTTTTTTTTTTTTTTTTTTTTTTTCGAAAATGAAATTGACCAAACTCAAAACACGCTCAAACATAACGGACGCTAAACAAATTGAGATCGATTTGCAAAAGCTAAGTGAAAGAGTGGAGAAACAAATGTCGCACTAGTAAAATAAATATTTTGATTTCATTTTTTTTTTCATTGACATTTATATATTTTTTTTATTTCATTTTTAGTGTTATATATTTCTTTACAATGTGCGTTTAGTATCATTATTATTATATTATCTATGTTTGCATGCAAGAATAATAGTAAACACAATAATAATAACTCATTATGTGTCAGTTTTTCACTCTGAAAAATGTCTACAGCGGGTCTAAATCTAATATGGCGATAAATAATATTATATGCGAACCGCGAAGTTATGATGCATTTCCAAAGTGGCCGCAAGATCATTTGGATTGGCCACCCCTGTGTTTAGACCATATTTACACCATATACAAACTATTTTGATTATTGGCTCTCAAACATTTTTTTCCGACGTTTATACTCAATTTCAAATAAAAAAATTTCTAAAAAATTGGTGCTGTTGTGCCAATGATGATGATGAATTACCATAAATTCCTTTTTAGATTCATGGACAATTTCTAGCACAGAGAATCTCTAGTAATATTGCTCTTTGAAGAGCGTCACGCAGCCAAGTCAGACTTTTCTACGGGTGGTCCATCACAATAGAAGCCTTCCCCCTCCCTCTTTTCCCTTTAACCTTGAGCCATACAGGTTCGTGACCTTGGTGTAGGTGACCGCCAAGTAGGATAAGTAACAACACAGCGATAAGATTAAATTGTGGATAAGATAAACATTGACTTTTTATAATGCCTTCAAGGTTCATCTAGTCCAATATAACATTTACTGACCGAATATATGTTAAATAAGTTTAATTTCTTTTGAATAAAGTTTGAAATTTATTTTACAAGAATATCTGAATTAGTAAAAGTTTTTATTCCATTATTTTTAGAGAATGATAACTTCTGATAAATACTTACTGAAAATTAACATTGTTTGAATGTGGCATCGCTTTATATTTTATAAAAGTTGCTTTTGTTTTGTAAAAAACACTTTTGTTTTTAGAGGCAAAAAATTGACATAATATATAATATATAATTTTAATTTTTGACAAACACGCACACACACACACACACACATATATATATATATATACATATACATACATACATACATACATACACACATACACACACACACACACACACACACACACACACACACACACACACATATATATATATATATATTGTTTGTCAACGTTAGGTATTTACACACATGTTTACAATCACATCGACTCTTCTAGTTTCTAAAAGCAATGAACTCCGCCAACAGATTCAAACTCTGGCCCTCTTTTTAGTCAGTTGAGTATGCTCTCATTATACCACGAGTCGGAAAAATTAAACATTTAAGTGTGTTATTTCTGCTGTCATCTTTTGATAAAGCTTCGATTAACTAGATATAAATATTAGAAATTCCATTTTTTCAATCGAAAAATTCGATTGATTTTTATGTGGATATTTTATTTTAGCGTAAAATTTTACTAATTGTCTTTATTATTTAGAAATAATATTAATTTTTGTGTTATTAGCCAATATAAAACAATTTAAATTGAAAATAAAATAATTAATGCTTTCAATTTTCTAGATATTTGACTATCGTTCATGTATTTCCCTTTTAATTCCATAGTTTTGGAAATAATTTCTATTTCAGATTTTTTTTTCTTTATTAAAACTGTATTTTCTGCTGAAATTAAAATGTCACCAAGTGAAGATTAATAAAAGATCAAATTAGGCTCTTGTTACTGTGTACGCTTTAATTGCACTTTTTTTGCTCATATATATATTTATATATATATGACACAAATATAATATATATAATGCAATTTATAGAATATATAATGTAACGCAAATATATATATATAACGCAATTTATATGACAATGTATAATGTAACGCAAATATATATATATATATATATATTTATATAGTCTCATAATGGTAGTAGCAAGTAAAAATTTAAACAGAAATTATTGGTGAATGCAGCTCTAAGTTACGTATATACTATTCTCTATATATATTTGCGTTACAACGTAACTTAGAGCTGCATTCCGTTTAATTTCCGTTTAAATTTTCACTTTGCTACTGCCATTATGAGACTAATCTAACTAAATCCCTGGCACTATAGGCCATGGAGGGCCAAAGCCGTCTGCCTATTGGCAGATTTCGAGCCCGGAGATGGTTTCTTTTACAAGACAGGTTTGTAAGCCTAAATCATATTAAGCCGGGACCTACAGTTTAAAAATGGATTTCGAACCACTACAAACATTCATGGTACAGCCGGAAACGAACTCGAAACCTGTTGCTTTGGAACGCCGGATCGCTAGTCGCTCTGCCATCAGGCCCAATATACATATATGTATATATATATTAAATTAACTTGCTAAAGTAGAAAATATCTGGGGATCGGTACCACATGTTTCCGGTTCGAGACCCGGTGATGCCATGGATGTTTGTAGTGGTTGGGAATCCCCGGTTTGCGTTGGTAAGTCCCGGTCTAATTTGTAGAGCATTGAGCTGACAAACCTAACCCGTGAAAAAAAAAAACATATCATGTTTTGGAATCTGCAAATAGGCAGAAGGCCTTGGTCCGCCATTTAAAAATAAAATAGAAAATATATCATTTCACTGAAGGCGAACAACTGTTGGTCTTATCTGATGGTGAGTTGTAAGAAAACAGATTTTCCGCCATCAATATCTCATTGTAGAATAAAATTTTAATTGGACACCAAAAAAAAAAAAAAAAACCTGAGGTTACAGTAATAAGTAATAATAAGTACATCTGTTATAGTAATATAGTAATGATACATCTGCATAATTAATATAGTAAACGCCAAAGATGCAAGATAAATTTTTGGTTGCTATTTTTGGGTTTAAATAATTCAGTGGTAGGAAAAGGGATATTCCGAGAGCTGCACATTTCTGCAGTATGACGTCATCCCACGTGACCGTTTGTTGATATCGGAAGCTATCAGGTGAGAGATTATTCTAGATGAGCGCTCTAAAGGAACCAAATACGGTTGAAGTGTAAATTTTCCTTATACAGTGAGAAAAAAAGGCGTTATTGTTAAGAAGAATACATTACGAATTTAATCTATAAAAAAGAAATGAATCAGCGACTCTACATTTTAAACTGATGTATAACGTGTTCTATTAGATGAATTCATTACTCGCTATGTAAATACTTTATTTTGCAATAATTTAAATAATTTTTTTTTTATTTAATTATGTCATATTTATTTAATGTCATATACCGAATGCAAATTACTTTTTATCATCAATTGTTTAAACTTATGCTTTGCATATATTTTTTTCCACTTATAATATTTTTACTGTAAAAGAGCAATACGTTAATATACTACACCAAAAAGTTAAAAATACTGCAATAAAAACTTAGTTTCATACATAGAAGTGTGTTCTAAGCTTTGACTCAAAATAATAATAATAGCGGCATCGTTTTTTGCGAAAAAGAAGAATCGATATATAAAATATTTTAATAAAATATTTGTAGGATTCTTTTAAATAAAATAATGAAAAAGATAATAGGATAGGCCGAAATACAGGTTATCCATAAAATTTAGAATGTAATGTAAAAAAGCGCATAATAGAATTCTAAAAAATAAAAATAATATAAAATTAAATTCCAAGCCATTTAAAAACATTTTAAATTATTATTTAAAAATATTTTTAGTTATTATTATTATTTACGATTTAAAAATATTTTAATTTTTACGATTTAAAACGATTTTTAAATGAATAAATTCCAAACGATTTTTTGTTTTACTTGAGAAATCTCATTTTCACCTTGAAATAAAATTGGCATTGCTTTCCTAACCAATCTTTCAGAACAATATGCATTAATTAATAATTAATTAAATTTATTATGTAATTATTAGCTCGTGAAAGAAATGAAAAAAAAATTGAAATTTGTATTGGACCCCTTTTTCCCCCAAACAATATCCGTATACGATTTTATGGGTAATAATAAATAAATAAATATTATTTCGTTAATCAACTTTCAGATAAATTTTCAGTCATGTATATTGAATGCATTTTTATTTTATTATTGTTATTGTTGTTGAAGTTAACAAAATGATTTTGTTTAACAATGAACGAGTAGTAAATGAATAGCGTATTTTCGAATATACTACGACGACGATTTTCCAGGTCGACGGACAGCCTTGGTCGCATAGCAACCACTATCTCCTGCTTTGAGAATGAGAGAAATTACTAAAGCTTTAAGCCCGTTGATTTGATAGAAAAGAGTAATATATATATTAATTTATTAAAAAAATTAACTTACATAAATTTAAAAAAATACTTTACATGAATTAATTTATTATTATTTTTTAATATTATTATTATTATGATTTTGAAGTAATAAAAGGTAATATAAAATAAACAATAGAAACAAAATTAATTGCAGGGGAAATTGTGACTCAGCGGAGAAACTGCAAGGCAATTTGGAAAGGAGGATATAGCAATGTTAATGAATAATATTCAGAACAGCGCGGAGGTCTTTTTGCGATTTTTGAAATCAGAAATGTCGTAATCATAGTTGCTTAGTTCATTTAAAAAACAGAATTATTAATATTTGGAATGGATTTATAAAAATTTTTGTGCAATTTTATAAACAAATTGTATAAAACTTGGGAGGGAAAGAGCATGTCTGATATCCTTATTTCTGAAAAATCAGGGCGAATTTGTAATCATACGCAGGATTTTATTTTCAAGTCTTTGTATGATCTCAAAATTCGGCTGAGCAGTTTTTCGAATGTACTAGTTAGTATCTATCGTCCTGTAAAATTGCTTGCATATGTCAGGTGTTCCGGATTCTCGGATTGGACGCATTCTCTTGTCTCCCTCCTCATCCTCTGGTTGGATCACTGGGAAGAGCGTTGCCTAGGAAACGGGATGCTCGAAGAGGAAAATGATGCGTAGGAGGATTGGGCGGAGATGAGATGCGTAAATAAGCTCGGTGGGAGGGGATAGAATCTCATCAGTAAAACAAGCACCTGATTGGCTGTTCAGATTGAAATTCTGTTATTTTACAAGAAAAAAAAATAAACAATGTTAATAAATTTCAATGGTTTAGTAATCTATAGTGATATAGCACTGTTGATTACGAATTGTTGACCACACATACAAGTATGATGTTTAGTAATTAGCTTAAAATTACGTGTTTAGATTAAATTTCAAGCATTAATTCATTTAAATAGTAATTTGTAACTTATGAAGTAATCTATAGTGATATAGCACTGTTGATTACAAAGTTGTTGACCACACATACAAGAAAAATATTACAGTGATAATTAAACAATGGTTTAGTAATTATTGCTTAAAATTAATTAGTATTGCAGTGTTTAGATTAAATTTCAAGCATTAATTCATTTAAATAGTAATTTGTAACTTATGAAGTAATCTATAGTGATATAGCACTGTTGATTACGAAGTTGTTGACCACACATACAAGAAAAATATTACAGTGATAATTAAACAATGGTTTAGTAATTATTGCTTAAAATTAATTAGTATTGTCGTGTTTAGATTAAATTTCAAGCATTAATTCATTTAAATAGTAATTTGTAACTTATGAAGTAATCTATAGTGATATAGCACTGTTGATTACGAAGTTGTTGACCACACATACAAGAAAAATATTACAAAAATTAAAAAATTCATTACAGTGATAATTAAACAATGGTAATTATAGTGATATTGCTTAAATTGTTGAACACATACAAGAAAAATATTACAGTGATAATTAAACAATGTTTAGTTTAGAATAAATTTGTTTAGATTAAATTTCAAGCATTAATTCATTTAAATAGTAATTCGTAACTTATGAAGTAATCTATAGTGATATAGCACTGTTGATTACGAAAAATATTACAGTGATAATTAAACAATGGTTTAGTAATTATTGCTTAAAATTGTATTGCAGTGTTTAGATTAAATTTCACATACAAGAAAAATATTACAGTGATAATTAAACAATGGTTTAGTAATTATTGCTTAAAATTAATTAGTATTGTAGTGTTTAGATTAAATTTCAAGCATCAATTTTAAATAGTTTAATTTGTATTATTTGGTATAATATTACAGTGATAATTGGTTTATAATAATGTTTAAAATTAATTAGTATTGTAGTGTTTAGATTAAATTTCAAGCATGTTTAAATAATGAATTTGTAATATTTATGCGTTGTATAGTAATATTGTGATTACGAAGTAGGCGATCACAAAAAAAAAAAAGTATTACAGCGTTAATTAAGCAATGATTTAGTAATTATTGTTTAAATATAATTAGTATTGAAGTGTTTAGGATGAATTTCGGGCATCAATTCATGCTCAGTTGACAACTGACATCAAAGTTGTCTATCACGAAAAATGTATTACAGCGTCAATTAAACAATGATTTAGTAATTCTTGTTTAAAATTAATTAGTATTGCAGTGTTTAGATTAAATTTCAAGCATCAATTCATTTAAATAGTAATTTGTAACTTTTTATGAAGCAATGCATAGTGTACAAACATCCATGTCCCCCTCCGGCACTCGAACCCGAAACCTGTGGTACCAAGAGTTAGCCATACAGCCATCAGAGCCATGATATCCCTGTTGTTACTATACAGAATCGGCAATAGTCAGCCTCCTTCTATACCTTAAGTGTTGGCATCTTTATATGCTCGAGTATACCATAACATCACAAAATTTTTAGAATAATTACGAATAGAACTAGTACATTTACAGGAAGAAAAAAACCAATCTTTCGTATTAATATTCTCCCAACTTGCCGCATTTAAAAAAAATGTCTATTTCATCAACCAGTTTTAGCAAAAAATATAAAATTTTGCATATTCTTTTTTAATAATAAAGAACTTAATTTCCAGTTTTTGTTTTATTAGATTGGTAAGAATGAAATTTGTAGTTAATAATATGCCAACTTTAACTGCTTATTATTTGATGTTAGTTTAATATTTTAACTTTCTGGGTGGGATTTTTTTTTTTTTTTTTTTTTTTTTTATTGTTATTGTGGGAAAGTTACACATAAAAAGTTACACGCCTGTTTAAAAAAAAATCATTGTAAGCTTTAAAAAAAAATATTAAAAATTTTCTTTTAAAATTAATTTTGTTAAAAATGTAACTGGAGGGAATGGAAACGTTGCTTTTCTTTTCCAAATCTGATCCAGTTTCGAGTCGAATTGTCCCTGGGATGAGAAATGGATCTGATGTGACAATCGCAAACCTTTAGTATAATGGTTGGACAAGGTTGAATCACTAAAACACACCCCGTAAGAAGAAACTGATGGTGAGTGTTTGGTGGTCGAACGTAAGTGTGAACAATTATGATTTCATGAAACCTGATTCATCGATCACATCAGAAATATACTGCAACCAAAAGGACGAAAATGATGCAAAAACTTTAAAGAAACACAGCCTAGATTGGTTAACAGATGGATTCCTATCTTATTGCATGATAACGCTAGATTAAACACTGCACAAATTATTGTAGCAAAATTATAGAAATTGATTTTGAATTTCTTCATCATCCTCCATACTCACCAGACCTAGCCCACCACTTCTTTCACAATTTGGACAACTTTTTGATAAGAAAATAATTTAATCCCGACAATGTGGTAAAGCTAACCTTCCAAGAATTCATTGGCCTTCATCCGCCAAGATTTTATACCACCTGACTACCACTTAAATGGCAAAAGTGTTTAGACCAGAGGTCTCCAAACTACGGCCCAGGGAGCCAAATCCGGGCCGCCAGTGTCATCAAATCCGGCCCGCGACTGCGAATAGCTTATTGTTACTGTAATAAGTTTAATAAAAAAACACAGAATGATAATAACTCGGTTTTATTGACTTGCTAGGTAAAGCTTATTGACAAGCATAATACGCAGAAAATTTAACTTAAGCATAACAGCTAACAAATAATTGAAATGAATCCCACTAACATTATAAACTAGATTATAATGTTAATATTATAAACTAGTGGTTACCTCCCGTAGTTATGTTGGGGTAAAGAGTATCCATATGTATGTATATCAATGTTTGGAATGTATATATCCTGAATCAAACACATGATTTTTATCCTGAAAATCCCTCAGGAACGGAAAAGCTAAATTAACGCGAATGAAACCGCGGGTATCCGCTTGCAAAAATACTAATGAGATTTATGTAATTGTGATTTTTCACTGACAATAGTTTGTAGTTAGCAAGCGTATGCTCGCTCAGAGCGAGTACTCGGCGACTGGTCTAGAAATTATAGATAATGGCAGAAAAATTAAAACGGTTTTGGCCCTTGGTACTTACTGGAGTAAACAGTATGGCCCTAAAGTTGGAAAAAGTTTGGAGATTCCTGGTTTAGACAAAATAAGTGCATACTTTGATGAATAAAATAATTCCTTATATTTGTAAGTTATCAATCAAATTTTCCTTTTTTTTCTACAAATTTCATCCTTGGCGACATATTTAATTATACGCAAACATAAGTATATTGACTCTATTACATTTTCCCTATATTATCATAAATGCCTGTGAGATAATTACTTAAAAAAAAGATGAAATTAAATATTTTTAGTGTTTGTATACATAAGATTTTTTAAATAATTTGTTTCCCTCTAAATAATTTTTTATATTTTCATTTAAAAATACTGTGCAGCATTATATATTAAACAAAAAATAAAAATAAAAAATTTCTTGTTAAATTCAGTAATAAATAAGTTCATCACATTTATTAGTAGGATTACACATCTTAGATTATCTCTAAATTAACTAACTGTTTTACTTTTGAGATAATCACAAGATGTGTGGCTCCCAATATGTGATGGGCGACCCCAACTGAAATTTTATTTTGCACTTACATTTTTAAATGAAAATATAAAATTTGGCTAAGTATTTAAAAATCTTATAACAAGCTTATAAAGCTGTGAGGCTCATCTTTTTAGTGAGTCTCACAGGCTCATTTGACTGGCTGTGGCTGGCCACTTCATGTCGCCAGGGCTATGTGATAGCTGCGGCCTGAGATCAAGGCATGCGCCCGGCTGATATGCACCTGTTGCCAGCCAGAGCTACATAGACCAATCTTCTGGCTGGCAACTATTGTCGATAATCTA
>BPLR01015477.1:0-124785 GCA_021605095.1 Caerostris extrusa | reverse complement strand
CAATTAAATCTTATTGCAGTTTTAATTTAACATAGGTTAGATTAATTTGACTTGTAAATTATTATTAATTAAATTTTTTATTGAAATTAAGGTTTGAATCAAGAAACCATTGAAAAGATATTCCAGTTGCAGCTGCAACTAGTAAAGTTCTTCATTCTGGTATGACTTTAACTTTGAATTACACATGGTGAATATGTTAGACTGCAAAATGAACTACAACAGCAGAAAAATGAAAATGCTAACTTGAGCCAAGAAATTGGAAGCGCAGATAATTTCTGTAAGTTAATTTCCATTTAAATGTCGGTTTTTAAAATTATTTCATTAAAGTATTGACATTCTTGATTGATAAGATTTGCAAAACAATAATGTAAAACTAATAATGTCTTTGCTCTCTGTTTTTATATGAATTAGTTTTTATACTGCGCCTGAGAAAGGAGAAATAAATTTTAAACATCTTCAAAATTCTAATTATTAAATAAATTTCAATCTAAAGATTTTTTAAAAAAATTTAAATTTTATTTACATAAATATATTTTTTATTGGTCTTTTTTAAATAAGAAAGTTAACAGTATTTAGAAACATTTTAAAACAAAATATTTTCATGACAATGATACTAATTTGAGGAATAAAGACTTGCTTTATTTGTGGTTATATTATTTTATTTTTATTTTTTAATTTTAATTAATTAATTAATTTTAAATTTTCACATTTAACAAAATAAAATAATAAAAAGTATTACTATCTCAGTATTATATTTTATAATCTATATTCATTATGTGATTTTTTTTATTGCATTTTAAATAATTTTTATGATTAATTTTACTAACTTTATTAATGTCATACATTAACAATTACAACTACTTTTTTACAGATATTGCAGAGTCATTACTTAATAATAATTAATTTTTTCTATTATGATTAGTTACTTAATTTTTTAGCATTTAATTCTGTGGTACTCTCATATTTTTTGCATTCTATTTTTTCTTCAAAATTCTTCTTGCTCCTTGTGCTATTTGCCATAGTATAAGTTATATTAGCAAAATAATGGGATTTAAAAAAAAAATTTCAAATATAAAAAATGTTTTTTATTAGTTCGGATTATCAATTTTTATTGAAATATAATGTTAAAAATAATTACAAATTTAATTTTTAATGAATTATAATGGGAATGAAATCAGTTATATTAATTTTTTTTTTTGAGTCAGTACCACGCAACATTTTTAACTTCTTTGATTGGCATTTAAGGAGAAGGATTTTGTGGATCACATTTAAATTATTAATTAACAATAGTTGCTAAACAAGAAGAAAGTCAAAATATACAATCCAGATATATCACTATAATAAAACAAGCAAAATTGTTGCAGCATATATTGTCAAAAATAATCTAATTTTTAGTTATTGAAAGTAGATCCAAAAGTTTTATAATCCCTCTTAAAAATTAAAAATAGAAAACGTAAGAAAATAAACATAGAAATTGTAATTTTGTATTAAAATATAATGTAAAGTTCATTAATTTCATTATTTTCTTAAAAATATTCTGATACAATTATAAATGAAAAAAAAAATAGTTAATGAGTGTATAAAAGTTTTGATGTTTTAAGTAAATTTACAGTTTTTATTTTTAGACTTCCTGTTTTGGGTTATTAAGAAATAATTCCTATTAACTAGTAATTTGGTATTTTCCAAATAAAACATAAATAATTCTTTGTAAATGTTGCTAATTCTAATATTTTTAGGTTTTTTTTCATTTCTTAATAATTAGTAATTTCTAAATAATTAAAAAAAATTCCAAATTTTTAATTTACTTAATATATTCATGCCTCATTGATTTTTATTGAAATTAAATATTACTGAATTAGAAAAAAATCATGTTGTGTTAGACAACTTTTCATTCTTGAAAATACTTTTACAGGAAATAGAAGAGAAAACTCCTATAATTAATCAAAAAATGCAAGAATATGACAAGCTCAATGAGATTATTTCATGTCTGAAAAGTCAGCTGGCTACTGCTCTTTGTGTAAGTAAAAATACCACTTATTTTCTTAATATTTTTAGTTATTTTTATTGATAGATATTATTAAAAATCTGAATATTTGAATTTTTAATATTTATTATGGAAGATTTTCTAAGTGATTGTTTATTTGCTATATTAATTAAAAATAATCACAGTTATAAAAAAAATTAGCCCATATAATAAATTTGCTAAGAAACTTTGTTTTACTATAGCAAAGTTACAGGATTCTCGAGAATGACTAGACAACTTGAAAAATAAATTAAAAAATGAAAAGTGATAAATATGCACTAAGCTTGGAATACAGTAAATTTCTGTTGCAAATTTTCTAATGTTGTTAAAAAGTCCAGCTCTTAGCATAAGAGATGTTTAAAAGATTAAATTTTTTTTTTTTTTTTTTTCACAAAAATGATTCAGGCTGAATTATATTATTTTAAATAGGCAGTTTTCAGCGGAAATTCAATGTCAACAAAGATGAAATAATGGTGCTGTTTCCAAAATTTCAACAGATTCAAGATGTTAAAAATCTTGCTGGCAAAGCCAGCCAATCATGATTGACAGTTGCAGAGATAGCCATTACTCAGATTGACTTCATCATTGACCTTGGGTTTCCACTTGCTGTGTTGCAGTTCAGGTTGAATTATGATGAATGCCCATACACTATTTTATATGTTGCAGCTTACATTTGTTTTGATATAAGATTCAGACTTGGCAACCCTCAGTGCTAATGCCAAGTGTACGCAAGAAGGCATTAGCAATTGATGTGCTGCAAGATGCTGCATTATCAATATGGAAGTATTTGGTTTACTGGCAGAGTATGTTTTTATTTCAATTTCTTTGTCAATAAGGAAACTGTCACACATTTAAGGAATAGCAATTAATAACATCCTGTCATCCCTGCATACAGTAAAAGTAAAGATTTGAGCTGCCTTTTGCTCCAAAGATCAATGGTCAATTTTTTCGACACCTTATAATTACTGCAGCACGCAATTTCATCATTCTGTGAGAATTTCTGACAGTGTTCAGTACCTTAGAGGATTTTAGGATCCCCTTGCAAGATGGTGCTCAGCTCATTGGATAGCCTATTTGTTTAATGTTATCAACAAACATTTTGTTTGTGGCATACAGAGAAGTGAAATGGATTATCTTCTCATCGTATTTTCACTCTGTGTGAGTTTGAAAAATGTGCATTTAAAAAATCTGCAATCGATTGTAGAACACATATAGGTTGCATGTGAGGTTATTCTGATTGAGTTATTAGCATATATTTTTAAATTTTGTTCCAAGGCCTTGTTGTTGCTGCAAATGGTGGATATTTTGAAAATATTGTATTAAAATTTTTTTTGGACTACTGCAATTGTTGGCAAACTTTTAAACTGTTTTTAAAATTATACTAATCTCAAAGCAAAATGCAACAATCAATGGCATTTGTATCGGTTTCTTTCATTCTTTTTTTTTTTTTCCCCATTTTTTAAATTGGCTAGTAATTATTGGAACATCCTGTATGAATTGAAAATTAAATATTTTTAAATTAAAGATGAAATATTTGCAATAATTACACCCTGTATTAAAAATTACTTCATGAACCAATATGGCGTTACATATTGTTAGAATTTTGCAATCAGAAGTCTTGTCAGCAAAAAAAGCTTATGCATCATTTAAAAATGTTTTAACTTTTATTTCAATGATTAATTCATATACAAACAGCAATAAAAGAAAAGAAAATTCCTAAATAAATAAATAAATAATTGTTTTCGTGATTTAAGTCTCTGTTGTCAAATGTATTTAAATTTAAAAGAATTATTAAATTAATAATTAATTACAATAAAATTTTTAATTACTAAATCTTATTTTAAAATATTCAATCCTTCTGGAAATGTAGTTCATCTGAAATTGCTTGAAAGCAATTAATTATAAATTTGTGTATATAAGGGGAAAGGTGCCCCCACCTTTTCTTAATTGAAGGATTATTATTATTTTTTTCTTTTACTGAAAATCAATTTATCATTGATTGTCTCATTTTATTGATTTTTATTATAACATTACAGAAGATTTTTCATCTAAGACTCAGCACTTGTTAATATATATTCAAAATAAATGCATAATATTGAAATTAGCAATATGAAAAGGTTAGGTTAAATATAAATTATGTATAAAATGAAAAGACTTTTCCAAGATTAGTATGATTGACAGGTGTTTTTCCCCCCAGGATTATGAGAAGGTTTTAGAAGAAAGAAATGATGCAAAACGAATGGGCAATTTATGTGGAAGAGAAAATGCTAGATTAAAATCTCAAGTATCTGATTTGAATAGACAGGTGTGTATAAATTTAAAAGCATAGTAGATAAATTATTTTATGATTTGTAGATTTGCTTTTTTAGAGTTCTTTCCTGCTGTCTTGTACAGTAAAGATTTTTTTTTAGATAGTTAATTTAAATAAAACAATAAAATATTGCTTCTGGAAATAATCAGTGAATATAATGCAATTTGAATAAGTCAATATTTTTCTTATTTTTTGTAATACTAAAATTATTGTTTTTAAAATAAATAATTATTCATACAAATAGCTTATTAGAATTGAAAAGAGTGTAATAAATGCTTTTAAATTTATACAAAGCAAACTGTAGAATTAATGTGTTAAAGTAATGCTTTAATTAACATTTAAAACAAATTAAATAAAAGGGAGATACATTTAAAGTAATGTGTTCATAATATATAATTGTAAATAGACATTAATAGTATCCAACATGATTTAGGTTTGTTATGTTATGGCATTAGGATTTGTAATTAAAAGACATATATTTATACAGAGAAAAACCAAACATTTTAAAACTTGCTTTAATACTATGTGAAAACGATTATAGGATATTTATATTTATTGTTTGTTTGTTTTTAAAATTTTATTTTTGTTTTGCTATTTATATTATATATTTGATATGATGTAATAAGATAGGAAAGTAATACATGTACAGTAATTACTCAAATATTCAAATTTTTGTATCAATTAATTTTTTTTTTATAGGTTCAGGTTCTTCTTAAAGAAGTTGAAGAAGCAAGAGGTGGTGTTATTAAAAATAATCGTGACACGTCTGCTCTCAGCGAGAAGAAGAAGTAACCTCCAGTGATGATGTCAGTGCTGCTAAAATTATTTCTCGACACTTGGTTACTTTTCGGTTTGTATTCTATTAAATATATGTTAAAAAGCAAGATAGTTAAAAAAAAAAATAAATAAATTTGATAAAATAATTTTGCACAGCATACAATTACATCCATTATTTAAAAACATAGTAAAACAACTTATTACAGTAACTCTCTTTAATTGGCATTCAATAGTTTGGCACATTCTATAATCAGGTACCAATCAAAACTTTGCTTTCTACTTTTTTTATTTTTTTATGGATTTAGGAGTTTGTTGACTGTGATTGCCATGTAGTGAAATAATGCTTCTTATATTTTCATGAAATATGTACACATGAAACATGCAGATGTTTCATGTGTACATATGTATTAAACACATTAAATATGTGCATTTTCTAGTTACTACGATTTTTACTTGAGTCCTTTATCTTTGATATCCCCTTTATAAGTAATAATGCTCGATAATCCCCATGGTTGTGGTTCCGAACTTGCGATTGCAGTTTTTAAAAATGCTGTAATTGTGTAATGTAAATATGTTTTTGATAAGAGTACTACTCGAAACTATGATAAACACATGCAATTAATAATTTTTATTTAATTTGTCATATAATGACCAATTTATGATGAAATTTAGTAATACAACAGAAAAAAAAAAAATCTATTGTAGGGATTCAAATTTTTCATGAAATTTTATATTTTCATGAAATATGTACATGAAACATGCAGATGTTTCATGTGTACATATATTAAACACATTAAATATGTGCATTTTCTAGTTACTTAGATTTTTACTTCGGGGGATTCAAATTTTTTTTTTTTTTTATGGAATACATTTATTATGTAGAAGGAAAATTATAACCAGCTAAGCTAGTTATTTATAACTAGCTTAGAAAACATATAAAAAGTATTGGTTTTACTAGCTTACATATAAAAAGTATTGGTTTTACTAGCTTACATATAAAAAGTATTGGTTTGCCAGATATGTAGTATGTTGCCTTTAATAAAAATCTTCTTAATATTTCAGAAAGATATATAAGCATTTTTTTGAGATATTGTGTTTTGTGTATATAATTTATGAAAAAATTTTAGTTTTTCAGAAAATGCATTTGTAGTATTAATTTATATTTTTCTAAAAGACTTTGCAATTTAATAAAAACTACTATAATAACAGGTCAACACCCTCTTTCTTTTCAAAATTTGAGTCACCCCCCTTTTTCGTTCTAGATGTCCATATTTTCAATTTTTTTTTTTTTCTAGCTTTGAACAGTTATAAAACCCATCATCACCCTTTTTTTCTAATATGAACTATTAAACACTATTGTAACTTTTATTAGCACTTTCTGTCCTGCCATGAAAACATTTACTCAATAACCTTTGATCACAGAATTTCATACAAATATAATTTATAGTGGTAATAATCTTTTGATGGAAACTACTGTTTAATTTCTTTTTTTACCCTCAACCTGAGCATACTGATATTTTACACCAGTTGTAAATATCAGTAGGCACACCAGTATTTACACCAGTTGCTATAAAGCAATTTCCATGCCTTAGATAAATCTTGCCGAACAATAATGAACAAAATTGTTTCACTCTGAGAACAATACAAATCATGTATTTAAATTCATTATTAATTTTATTCTTTTAGAGGTAGAATCTTGAATCTTCCACTAAATGTATTCTGGCAGGTTGAGTAAAACAACTTCATAAGAATCTTAATTAGTAATTGTATATCAATAAACAGAAAACCAGCGATTTTTCTACTTTGCAAAGTACATCTTGTCAGAGGTAACCTGGACTTTGTGGCTTTGATGCATTGTTTGATTCATCTGCAGCTGGTACAAATTTCATGTTAAAGCAACTACTTTGAAATTTTCTGTTGGAGTTATTTTAAAAAGCTGAAGAAGGAGGGAAGTGCCTTCAGGGAGAAGTTTTAGGAGGAAATATCCCACATTTGCATATCGTGTGGAAGAAAAATCGTAAAACACCCACTAGGTAGTTTGACTAACAAAGCAAGATGCCGAACATCACAAATGCCACTAAGGCTCCTCGTTTTTTGAAAAATGCCTACAATAAAGCTACCCAGTGGATTGAACCTCAGCCCCAATGCTCACCAGTAGCGCTTATTACTACTGAGCCATGAGTCAGGCTTAAAGAGATGTTGCAATTTGTATTAGCAGATATGACCTGTTAGTACATAATTCCAGAAACACAAACATTTTAAATTTCCATTAAAAAACATTAAATGAATTAAATAAAACTTTCCATATTTACACCCTTTTAATCAAAGGTATATGTTGATAAACATGATAATAATGAACTGCTAGCAAATTTCTATATATGTGTGCACAAATATAGAAATTACATTTAAAAACAATTTCAATCACAATCAATAAAAAATAAAGACACATGATAAGGTCACCAAAAGCAAAGTAACAAAATGACACCAGATACCAAGAGCTATGATGTCTCTTTGCATTCATAATTCCTTTCTAATAAATAGGAATTAACTAATACCGTATAATAGCGTAAAAATCCGATGAAATAAAACAAAGCGTTTATGTAATAAAAAATAAGTAATTTTTGGCAAATCCTTCGTCAACACTTGGCTAAAATCCTATCCGCAACAGACAGGATTTTGGACAAGACAATTATTTGGTGCAATGGACAAATCCATTAATTCCATACATGTTTTCGAGAATTAGATGTAAAATTGATTCAGGTTTTTCAATCTGATTCGAAGGACATAATCTATTATGCTTCATGCTGTGGCTAGTTTTTTTTTTTTTTTTTAATATAGATGATGAATTTTAAATCTATTACCTTCATGTCATTAGAAAAGTAAAATTATGTAGTTTATTGTGGAAAGTTTTTTCCTGTATAATCAAAATTTTTCCAAATAGTTCCTTTACATATTTACTAGTAGTGTCAATATTTGATATTTTATTTTTTGGGAAATTGGACTTTCTTTTCTTAGAAATTTTTTATATAAATACATTAACATATATGTTCTCAATTAAAAAGAGAGGTATAAAAAGTTAATTTTATTTACATGCTGATATAATTTTATTTCTTCATTTATTATTTAATACATAATAAATACCGAGTAATGCAGAATAAAATAAGCATTTTAAATACCTTTTGTTTTAAAATGTTATTATTAATGGAGTTTTTTTTTTTTCAGTTATAAAATGAGCATAATATTATTAACAGATAATTTATATATTTCAATATACTATCAGTAAAATAAATAAACTGGGGTAGTTATTAAACATATTATAATTAAAAATAAGGCTAACATCTTTTTTGTACTTATGTATTATATTATTATATTTATATAGATGAATTATGACATTGATTCATTATTAGCAATATAGCATAAAAACTTAGCATCATCCAGTTTTAGTAGTATTGGTATTCAGATTAAGCTAAAGTGATTTATATATATAAACAAATGAACAAAATATGTTTAAAAATAGTTTCAGAATTGCTTCACTATTTATATTTTCATTAGAGATTTTGAATTTTATATATATTTGATATTAAATGTGTTTGTTTCATTTTTTATTTATCTTACAATTTTATGATTGTAATCATCATTGAAATGTTTTAGAGACATAGAAGAAATTCAACTGAAGAATCAAAAACTATTGACTGTTATTAAAGATCTTAGCCAACAGCATGAAGAGATGGAAAAGAAATTATCAACAGAAATGTATGCAATTTTGTATAAAATGAATAAATATATAAAAAAAAAATTATCACAGGAAATCTCTAAAAATGAAATTAATAATATATTTTTAACCTTTTATATAATGGTTAAGTTATTAACCGTAAATTGTGAACACTGGAATTAATGTCACTTATTTTAATTTATTAAAACATAATTAAAGAGTTATTTACATAATTACATTGGTGAATAATTTATAAGTAATGGTTGTTTTTTATAAGTGTGAGGGCATCTCTCAAACACATTTATAACTTATAAACAATTAATATCTAAAAAACTATTCATTGGTCATTAAATATTTTTATATAATTAATATACAATATTTATTTTATACATATACAATATTTATTATATTTTTAAATGTAGATTAAAGGTATCAGCTATTGAAATTAGAAGTGTTAGTTGTGTGTATAAGTGTAAATGTTTTGAGCTATAAATTTAATGGTTAGATATTTTTTTCTTCAAATATTGAATTCATTAAAAAAATAAATAAAACTGCTTTTGTACAACTTTTGTAAATATCTAGTGCTTGTTTTCTATTCCACACACAGTTTCTTGTCCACTTCTGCTTAAAAAGAAAATACATTTTTAATGAGGAATTTTTATTGACTGTGGTAGTTAAAGATTATTTAAATAATTAAAGAAAAACATTTTTTTATGAATTGAGTAAATATAAGCAAATACAGCATTGAATATTTACTGGTCCAGTAGCTTATTTCATAATGTTTGATGAAAAAGGATATTTTAATTAATATATGTTTCATTATAAATATAAAATGAAAAGTTAAGATAAACAAATATGTATTCTTTGTATAATATTTCATGAAAACTGCTTTCTTTTTAAAAAAATTGAACTGATTAATTAATCCTGAGAGAGTTTTTGACATTAAATTTTTTTCTAAAGCTAAAAAATTGAATATTTTTAAAAAGTATAACAATTAAATTTTTATATATGTATTCAATTGACTTAGAATCTCTCTCTCTCTCTCTCTCTCTCTCTCTATATATATATATATATTCCCAATTCCTTATTTTAAAGACATAATTATATCTTTTTCTTTAGCACTACAAAATTTGAGAAAGAAATAGTAAATCTCTCTGTACAGTTGGAAAATCTACAAAAGAAACGTGTCCAGCAGTCTGAATTGTTAGAAACCATCATTCGCCAAAGAGATATGTACCGTGTTTTATTGACAAGTCAAGGTTTTCAGAAGTCAGTATATTTTTACAACTTGGATTTTCGTATCTTTTTTAAATATAGAAGTTCTTAATATATTATTCTTTTATAAATCTTCAAATGCTTTTTAGTTCTGCATTCAATAATGCATTAGTTCTGCATACATTACATGAAAAATAACAAAGCGTTTATATTTTGTAAAAAAAAAAAAAGATTTTTTTTTGTAGAAATATTCTTCTTCATATTTTAGTTAATAAAGTGAATATGTGAGATAATTTTTGGATTTCCTTCTGTGTCACAAATGTGAATGTTGATTCTTCTTAACCCCGTAGAAAATTTTCTCTTTGGAAGAAGATATCACATTACAGTAATGCAGAACTCAACTATATTGTTTTATAGTCTTCTGTTTTGTTAGGATTTTTTTGCACTGTGATATAAATACGAATCAATTCTTCTTTTCTCTATGGAAAAGATATCTTTATGAGTAATATTATGATATTGAAGTGATGTATAATCAGTTAATATCGCTAGCTTTTACTTGCCAAGGCCTGAATTGATATTTTTTTTTTTTTTTAATTTCATCACTCACAATATTGAAATTTAAGAAATAAAATATTGTAATCATTAATTTATTTCTTATTCAATGAATTTTAAAATTAAATGTCCAAATTCCTTGCGAATCAGTATGCTAATTGTGCTTAATTTCAATATTTTTTATTTCAGTCTTTACTCGGACCAGCTGATCAGTCAACAACAATGTTACAAAATACACCATTTTCCCCTGATCCACAACTGAAGGAAGCCAAAAGTGCTATGGCTCAATTACAAACTGAATTCAATAATTACAAGAAAGAAAAAGCAGAAAATGAAAGGTTATTTGATTAACTTGAAATTTTAATAGATTTTCAAGATTTTATAAATTTCAAAATAATTATAATGAAACCATTTTTTTAAATGACTCAATATATGTAATTATACATTACTGATAAAAGATAATAATGCCAGTTTGTTCTATCTTTTTGTATGTATATAATGTGTTAAAGCCTATTTAATTTTTGATACTTTTTCACAAAGATATTCTATAAATGTCCCTGTAGAATAATTTTATTGAATTATTAACACAACATATAGTATGTGCTTAACCATGCTATTACAGTAACCTCTCTATAAGCTGACAATAAAAAATGTGACACATTCTATAATCGGGTATCCATCAAACCTTCGCATATGATTTTTCGTAGGGATTCAAGTGTTTGTTGACCTTGACCACCAGGTGGTGGCATAATGTTTACATTTGTCTGATATTTGTACTATCCACATAGGCTCGGAATGTGCTTAAATTAAGCAATTACAATGTATACATATTGAATGTGTTTATATAGAGTGCTTTATCTTTGATATCATCTTATAACTATATAGATGCTCGATAATCTGGCAAGGCTGTGGTCTTGAATATGCCATATTAAAGAAAGATTACTTTACTGCTATTTTTCTATAACAATCATTGTCATTATAATAATGTGTCAGCCAACGGCCATACCATGCTGAATATACCGGTTCTCGTTAGATCACTGAAGTCAAGCATCATTGGGCGCGGTCAGTACTTGGGTGGTTGACCACCTGGGAACACAGCGTGCCATTGGCATTCACAAATTTGGGACCTGAGTGGCCGAGTGTCTAGCGCTCGGTGCCACAGGTTTCGGGTTCGAATCCCGACGGTGGCATGGATGTTTGTAGTGGTTCAGAATCCACTTTAAGCCGTAGGTCCCGGTCCCTTATGACTGTAAGAGCGTTACGGAGCAAAAGTCAGACTTCTACCTAAGGGTGCTCCATCAGAACAGAAACTGCACTCCTCTTCCCTCCTTCCGTGAGGGACACGACAACAACAACAACATAATAATGTGTCATTAATTGAAGTATTTTAATTCTTAATAATTTAAGCATGCCTTTGTATAAATAAAATATGATTATGCATGCATACTTGATTTAAATTAAAATTTGGGAAAATATGTATCATCATTTTGATAGACTTGAGTTAAAAATTTGTATCTATAATAATGAAGAGATTAATTTTTATTCTTACCATTTCAGAATATTGAATGAAACAATAGATCAAATGCGAACTGACCTTTCAGATTTCAGAATTGAGAATACAAAATTATCTTCCCAGGTATTTAAAAAAAAAAAAAAAAAAAAAATATATATATATATTGCATAATTTGTTAGTTTATCATATTAATTTTTTTCTAATGAATTATTATAATTTTGATATAGAGAATTGAATTTTTTCATCTTAAAATATTAATGCAACTGTTATTTACATATTTTTTATCTTTCAGATTGAATTCTATAACGAGCGAATAAAAATTCTTCATTCAAATGCAGAAATGTATAAAAAAGAGATTGCATCGTTAACTGACAAGAGTAAACAGAATAGTGAATTGATTGCTAAACATCAAAAATCAGTCAACAGTTTAAGACAGGTATTATTGTGTCATCAGATTTTTGCTCTATTGACCCAATTAATTTATTGATTGCAGTTTCAGAATTTTTTTGTTGGTTTTTATCATCTTGAATAAGTTTAGTTAAGTATATAAGTACAGTATATCAAGTATAGTGAAATCATCTTCATTTAATGTTTTAAATTGATAAAAAATTTCTTGGGATGTAGTAAGTCACAAGCAAAGTGTAGGAGTCAGGAGTTGGTTTAAAAATCTGGCTCATGATTCTTTTATAAAAATAACTTCCATTTTTCAAAATTCCAGGAAGTAATGTTAAAATTAAATGTTAAAGAGCTAATTCAAGTGCTTCCTTCAATAATTACTTTAGCTGTAAATCAAATAAATGTTGAGACTTTTCTCAGTACTGAGGTTTATAAAAAGCTATCCTGGATCCGCAATGAAAGGAGACCTTATAAAATCTATTCTATTATTAAAAAACAAATACTCCGCGTCCATAGTTTACCATCAAGTTACACGCGCCCCTGGGTAATGAAAAGTGAGTAACATCGGTGCAGCCCTTATGGTGAAGATCACGGTCTAGTTGCCAGCTGCATTAGAAGAAAGAAAAAAAAAAAAAATTAAAAACAAATAAAGATTTAATGTATTACAAATACAATTTTACTTTTCTTAAGCTGTTCTATTATAATACTTTGATATCTGATAATTTGATACTGTAAATTTTTATGGGATATATGCAGTTTTTATTGTAGGGAAATTTTGAGTACAAGGATGTCTTCTAAATGTGTTATCAAATTACCAAGTATTTGATACTCATTTAAAAACATTAAATACCTGGTGGCAGTTTTTGTATAACAAAGTATTATTAACACCTTTAAAGTTGTAAAAATACTTTGTTATGCAAAAACTGTTTTTTGGATTATACAAGTTCAATAAATGGATTAAATTACTTTCACAAAAAGTAAAGTTCATAGTACATATTATGGAAAAGTCATGATTTAACGTACAAAATCTGACTTCGGTAGTTGTAAAATTTTTTTGCCGACTCCTCACTCCTGAATTCAGTGACTCATCTAATTTAATTTTACATGGATTGTGCAGTATATTTTTTTGTTGGGGTTTGCTGAATTTATACCTTTTAAATACTTCCTTTTATTTAAAAAAATTAATTTTTGTGTTTCTAGAATAATTATCTGTTGAAGTGAAATTAAGAATATGGTTTAACGGCAGGGAAGAAATTATTTTAATTTTTTATTTAGCTTATTATTTAGTTATGAAGTTTAGCACAGAAAAAAATGCAGAAAGTAAGAATTGTTACAGATTTAGCCGAAATGAATTAAGAGTTCAATACAACTTATATGAGTGAAGCAATGACTCTCAAACCTTTTAAATTATGAGAAACTAAAAAACTGAAATAATTGTAGGTGAATCTATGTATAAATTTGAAAAATATTTTATAATAATTAAATTTAATTAAAAAATCTGATAAAAAAGCATTTCTTCATCAATACATTGAAGATTTCGCTACTTTTTACATGTAATTGTGGTAAGAATAGAAAATCCTAACATAAATATGATGTAATTTGTTCAAAATAGATAACAAAGACTGTTTAAGGCTTTTTAGATATTGACACATATTCTTCTTTTTATAACAATCCAAAAAGGTTTTTAAGAGACAATTCCTTATTTAATCGTCAATCCACGATCATTTGATATAACTCACAGTTTTCTTGTCCTGCTAATGTTAAATCAAAATCACTCGAAGTTTCCATGAATGGGTTTCTGATTTAATCATATTTTTGAGTGTTCTTCAAAGTCCCATCTAAGTTTTCTTATTAAGATAGCAATGAGTTAAGATAACATTCTTATTTTGTATATTTACAAAAGATGTATGTCCCTTAGTATAGCCTACCATGGAAAGGGTCTGTACGACTTCTGTGATAACTGCCATTTATGAAGATAGTTGTTGAAAATATCTCCCCCTTTTGTAGACACACTTAATTCTTTGCAAAAAAATACCAGATTGATTTGCTATTTGATCTTTATTAATAAAAAAGGAGGAAGGCCTAGAGTTGTGCCTGTTGATAATGCCTGTTGATTCATCAACTTGTAAAGTAAAATATGGTTACTGATATTTATTACTACATACATTTTTCTTGATATTCGAAGACATTTCTATAATATGCATGTTAACTCAAGCCTTGGACAGATGAATCTCCCTTATTTTCATTAATTTCTTAACATTGCCATCATTTTTTTTTTGCTTGCAATGGACTTAAAATTTAAGCTTTCATATTTTTTGCTGATAAAAAGCATGATATTTTGTCATGTTAAGAAGCAATTTGAGCTTTATCAGAAATAGTCATTATTCTTTTAAAAGAATTAGCCAATTGAGTAATCTCTTGAAAAACTTTTAGGTTGATCTTGTTAATAAGAATGTGTAGTTTTAAAACAGGTACTCAATTAACTAGGAAGTAACGATTTATTTATTTGTCAATTTACATCTACGTACTAAATTGCGGCGAAGATTGTTTTTCCCTTTTTGCCTAAAGGAAACCTAAGAATCCTAATTCTTCAATATGCCACTTCTGCTTGAAAAATACATCAAAATAAATGATAGATTTTTATCTATTATCTATCATTTATTTTGATGTATTTTTCTGAAATGCGCATAACATTAATTTCCAACACTTTTAAAATAAGTAATGTATATGCGCAACAAGAATATCACATCTGCTACCAAGGCCTCCTAGTTATATATTCAGTTGATCAACTTCAGAGATTACTACTTACAGATGGCAAAATCTCATAAACTGCAATAGATATTTTTTTAACTTTGAAAACCACAGATGCTACCTCTCCTAGTAACTAATAATGGAAGTTACCACTCCTAGCTTCTCGAAAACCTGCCTTTAATCATTATGGCAGTTTGGCGATTTTGCTGGAGGGGAAAAGAAAATGCCATCAGAGAGGTTCATTTTTTATAATGAAATAGCCCATGTCTTTGAGCAGGATAATTGGCAAGAAAATGTGTAACTATGTTTATTTTTACATCTAGACAAATAATCCTCTGGAATGCTACAGGGCCCTTTTAAGAGCCACTCCAAAAATCCATCTTTTTCTGAAACAAAATTCACATTGGCAGGAGTTTTCTTTATCCTATAGAAACTTCCAAATTATGTATTGTGTGTTGTAATATGTTTGGTAATATAGTTTTATTTTAGTATATTATGTAATAGTTAAAAATTAAGATAAAATTATCTTCTGACAATTTTATGTTCTGTTGACATATAAAAGGAAATTCTGTCTTGCAATTCAGTATTAATTCCATTATGGATTAGCATCAGATGAGACTGCTGTAATTGTAGAGCAGCATATGTTTACATATTTTTATTTTTTTTGAAAATCATTATTATAAATGAAATTAAATTTTATACTTTGACATCATATTTTTATGAAAATGATTTCATTTACCAGGATTTGATGAAAGCACAAGAAAAATTTCCCGGGCAGATGTAACTATCGAGAATTTAAAAGCTGAAAGAGATCTTCTGAAGAGCGTAGAAACTCGTCTTTTACAAGAAAAGGAATCAGTTGTACGAGAGCAGTTGTATCAATCAAATATGATGGCCAATCTCCAAGCTGTTCAGGTGTTATATTGTTCTTAATTAAACCATAATCTTTTAGTTATTTATAATAAAATGTCTTACGGTATTTCAAATACATTATGTCAGCCTGACGTTAGCATTTCTTGGTATATAAAATAGTTAGGTTTCCCTTCTAGATCTCGGATAGTGAGTTTTTGAACAAAATTAAATTTTAGAAATCTAGAAAACTTTTTGGAGCTAATTTCTGTTTTGAGAGATTCCTTAACTATGCAGCCAAATAAAGTGCTATTATCTGACCACCATTCATATTGAAAATTGGCTGATGACCAAGTCGGACAGATTAAAAAAAAAAAGTGACGTCATAAGGTACAAACTGTCATTAGAAGGAATTTAAATTTTTAATAATTTAAATTTTAGATGTCATCATATTAAAAGAAATATTACATTTAAAAATTTCACACTAGCTATTATAGTTTTTTTCTTAAATGGCATATATCTGACAAGCGTCTCTATTAAGTAATTGATTCAGCTATTAAACCGAATGTTTACCATTGCATGCTATCCAGGTTCTGTGGACTGTATTTGATACCCTTTTTACTGCTGAACCTAGCATTATATTTTTAAAAGATAATTTAACTAGTTCAGCTATATATATATATATATATATATATATATATATATATATATACAATATATATATATATATATATATACAATATATATTACTTTTATAAACTTTTAGTATATAAAAGTAAATTATGGAAATTAAATCAAAATACAAAATGTTTAAAAATGATAGTTGCATAAAAAGTTAAAAAAATGTTTTGTTAGAAATTTTTAGATGTATATTGCCTTTCTTGAATTTCTTAGATTAAAATTTTAATGCCAATTAATGATATAAATATAAAGCATTTTATTATTGAGTGATGAAATATTGAAAAGAAATGTTTGTCAAAGATTTATACATACCCTTCTTTGAAAATATGTTGGCTGATAAATAATCAAAGATTTTTTAATCCTCATTTTTTAATACGCTTTTATTAGCTTCACCTGTATGTTTGTATGCATGTAACTGATTTTTCCCCCCTGGAGATCTGTTTCTCCTCATATACACTATTTAAGCTGTAAAGAAACATTTACAGTCATCTTTCAGAAAGAAAACAGTTGATTCTTTTTAATACACTTTTATATTAGTTTCACCTGTATGTTTGTTTGTAACTGACTCTTTGGGCTCGATGTAGCCTACTTTAAGTGATCAGATTTAATTGAAACGTTGTAGACTTATCAAGGACCGACGACAGTAAAAATAGTTTGATAAGTTTATTATCTCATCATGATTAGGATCGCCAGGACTAGAGATTTTATTTTTAACTTATGAAGAGCAATTTAACCCATGTAGAATGAAAATATTCAGTAAAGACATTCAAACCAACGTGGGACAGTGGCACAACGGATAACGCACCTGACTACGGATCAGGAGATTCCCTGCTCGAATCATGGCTGGCTCGGCATATTCGCATTTAGCCTTTGTTTTACTCAGAATTAAATTATTGTAAGAACTATAGATCCACTCCTCCGTACCGGGACCTCATTTAAATATTATAGTTTAACTCTAAAAGCAAGTTTTTTAGTGTTTTTAATCAAACTGAAATGTAAATGAATAGTTTAAAAACTAAAAAATCACGCCTTTAGTGTTAATCAAACTAAAAAGTAAAAAATAAATGAATAGTTTAAAAAACACGCTTTTAGAGTTAATCAAACTAAAAGTAAAAATAATTCTTAACATAAGAATAAAATGACTGACGAAAAAATGAATGTCACTGTTCTAAAAGCGTGGGGTGCTCGATATCAATCGTTATAATTTTCACCAGTTTCATTCCGAAATGCAAAGTTAGTTTTAAAATGTCATACAAAGCACCCCACGCTTTTAGAACAGTGACATTCATTTTCTCGTCAGTCATTTTATTCTTACGTTAAGAATTATTTTTTACTTTTAGTTTGATTAACTCTAAAAGCGTGTTTTTTAGTTTTTTTAAACTATTAATTTATTTAAAATTTTAGCAATATATTGCATAGAAATTCATGTTATATTTGTAATAATATTCCATTATAATTTTCTTCTTGCATTAAATTGCCACTGTTTAATTGTCTTCGTAATCATTTTTTTTTTATTTCCAAATTTTTAGGAAATATTTCTTTTCTATTTTTTTTATAACGATAAACAACAGGAATTAACGGATGCTATTTCAAAATATTTGTTATTATAAAATTGTTGTATGTGTTGAGCTATGGTAATACTTTATTTAAAGTATATAAGCTTCTAAATTTTGAACAATTCTCCAATTTTTTGTTTTAGAACAATTTAGAAAGAATAGAATCAGAATCCAAAAGAAACCTTACCAACCAGATTGAAAAATATGAAAAAGAAAATGCGGTTTTGAAAACAAAAGTAGAAAATGCTCATGAAGAATATCGTTCTGCAGTGAAAATTTGGGAAGTATGTTCTTGATCATTTTTATTATAATAGAATATTTTTTATGATTTTTTTTTTTATTGAGGCTAACTTTTGATTTTCTAGAAACAAAAGAAAGAGTTGCAATCAAAAATTGATTTCGAAATTGAAAGAAACAGAAAAATGCATGATGATCTTATTGATGCCTATTCTCAAGTTCATGCTTTGAACCAAGAAGTAAGTAATTTTTAAATTTCTAATGCATTCAATAATTTATTATTGATTCAAATTAAATGAAATTCAATGTTTTTTCAGCTGACCAATACCAAAAACCAACTTTCAGGTCAGCCATCTAAAGCTGAAACATGTAAGCAATATATAAATAATAATTTATTTTTAATAATTTTATAATTAATAATCATAATAATTAGTAATCATAATTTTATAATTGCAGCATCAAAGACACCAACTAAAGTGGCAGTTTCTAATACTCAAACATCAATTGAAGTTAAGGTATTAAAAGAACAGCTGAATGAAATTGAACTTAAAGCGCAAGGTAATATTAAATATATATATATATATATATATATAAATTTTTAAGTACATTTTACTAAATAATCCAGAGATTCTCTTGATAACTAAAAATTTTGTGGTTGCTTTGTAATTTATTCATGTCATTTCATTGAAAATCTTGAACATTTGAATTTTTTAATATATTTTTAAAATGGCAATACATGCATTTTTAAAAAGTATGTTGTGTGATTGATTTAAAAAAACATGTATTATAATATTAAAATGTATTCATATTTTTACAGCGTTGCAAGATAAATTAGCCATAACATCAAAAAGTGCTGATCACTATTTGAATATGTGTAAAGATCTAGAACTTCGTGTCAAAGAACAAGATGAAGTAATGTATTTTAATTTATTTTCTTTTTTTAGGGTACAGAAATCCCTTTTTATCATTTGTAATACTCATTTATTAATTGACAATCTCCTTATCTTCCAGATTAATAAGAATTTGAAAGAATCAATGGAAAGTACTTTAAAATGTAATAGTGAAGGTATCGTACTATTATTTTTATTAAAACAACTTTTATTTGCTTTTGCATATCAAATTTTATAACTATTGCATTAGTCAAAATATTTTTATGTACATTTGTATTAAGAAGTAAGAATAATCAAAATGTAAACTGCATATCTTTACTCATGTTTATTTATATAAATTATTTAGCCCGGGCTGCTGTCGAAAAAAATTTGGAGACCATGGAGAAAAACAATCGAGAGCTTATTGAAGAAAATATGAAATTGACTCAGAATTCAAATACAGAGGTGAATTATACATACATAAATTATTGATACATTGAATTCTAATATTTCAACAATACTATCATGTTTATATGATTTCAAATTTCTAAATTTGTCCATTAATTCTTAATAAATGCACTTGAATAATTCATTTTCTTACCTTTTTTACCTCATTTTCTTCTTTATTAATCATAAAAAGAAAATTTTTATTATTAATTAAACATTTTAAATATTGATGTATTTTTAATGTATTCATATTTGTACAGGTTAATGAATTGAAAAATAAGTTAACTGAAGTAATGAAAAACATAGAAGATTATAAAAATCAAGCTGAATCAGCTAAGGAGACTGCTGACCAAGCCAGAAAAGATTGTCAAGAACAATTTAAATTAATGCAAGAAGTATGCATATTTTTTATTTCAAATTTTTTGATTTAATATAAATATTGGAAGATAGTTAACAATTTTTCTTTCTTAGGTTCAAGATAAATATGAGCGGAACTAATGTTACATGCACAAGATATCAAAACACTTTCTGAACTTAAAGAACAAGTAAATACTTTCTTCCTTATTGATTATGAGTGTTTTAGTATTAGAAATAAAAAATTCTATTTATATATATAATTTTTCAGTGTTCACTATACAGAAATTACCATTAAGCATACAAAGAAATGAAATTTATTGGTGGAGTGTATTTAAATTTTAATTTTATCATGAAGTTTCAAAATTTAACTATACCCATTCTAAGCAGCTTTAAATATAAATATTGTGCATTTCTGTCTCGCATTTAGATTACATTTTACTCAGGAATGTTAATCTATATATATCTATCAACTATTGTGCTTTAGTGCTAATTTGTATTGATTATATATACAAACATGCAAATAAGTATGTCTTTTTTTGACCAAAAATACTTTTTGAGTACCTTTTAGGATTGGAATTAAAAAAGTGAAGTAAATAATGAAATCAAGTTCTAGTAGTACAGGGTGATACCGAATTTATGGTACAACTTTAAGAGTTGGTACAGGATACTATGACTATCATGTATTGTATAGGAATGTATGGGTGCAATAGACATTGTATGGTGCAAGCACAGGAAATAAGAGATGAAAGGGAAGACAAAGTGTTTGACAGTCTTGTTGACAAAAGCAATGTTTACAAAGTTGTTCAAAATCGCATCCATTAATAGCATTACATGCTTGACAGCGTCTATGAAACGAGTGGCCTACACTGCCAAAGATGCCAAGTGTTTTATGCATATTTGCAGCAGTTACAGATATTTGAGAAATGAGATCCTTAGCCGAGTCAACTGGAGTTGTATTAACAAAACTCTTCAGATGTCTCCATTAAAAGTAATTGAGGCTCTAATAATGTAGAGATTAGGGTGGCCAAGGTTCTTGTTCACAATGCCCAATCCAACGTGCCTTAAAAGTAACATTCAGGTAATTGCGCCCATCAGTGTTGAAGTGGGATGCCGCCCATCATGCTAAAACCACATTGATTTATGAATGATAATCTTAACATCACAGCAGTTTTGGTAAAACTTGTTCTAAAAAAAATAAAATAACATTGGCCATTGAATCACTTTGGTAGTAGGATCAATCAAACAGTTTGTGACAATACTTGCCCACACATTCACAGAGAATCGTTGTTGATGTGAGTGTGGTTGTGTTGTGTTTGGTTTCTCGGGTCCCCAGACATGGAAATGTGTGGAAATTTTCAAGAATTGTAAGAAATTCTTTGATTTGAAATTATCTTTTGAAATAATCCAAATCATTTCAATTGCAATTTTTTAAAATTCTAATTAATCATCTGCATAAATTAAGCCGAATATAAAATTATCTAATTTATGGGAAAAAATAAGAATCTTCTATTAATTATGTTTTATTTTTCCCATCAATTTGACAAATTTGGATTTCATGTTTGTAAAAAATTGCATTTTATAATAAGGTAAAAATTTTTTTTTTGTCAAAATTTATTGTGTAATTTTTTTTTAAATACTTTGCTTTAAAATAATTATGTAGTGGTTTTAAACATAGTATATGAGGGTAGTTAAAATTTTAGATAATATATATTATTATTCATTCCTATTTCTTTAATGTTAATTTGAGTTTCTATAGAAATTTGATTTACAGAACAAAAATGTTCACTAAAATTAGATTTCTTGTTTTGTGTCATATCAGTTTATCAGAATTTAAATGCAGAATTCTCCTCATGTCAAGAAAGTTTATTCCTGAAAATGAGTTGAAATCTGCCCTTATTTATTATTATTTTTTATATTTAAGTAATGGGGCCTGATGGCCGAGTGGCTAGCGCTCTGGCGCTCATTACCGCAGGTATCGGGTTCAAATCCTGGCGTTGCCATGGACGTTTGTAGTGGATCGGAATCCACTTTAACCCGTAGGTCCCGGTCCTAATAGGATTGTAGAGTGTTGCGGGGGCGTCCTTACTCCGAGTCCATGGCTTATCAAATTACAATCGCCCCCTGCAAAGTGAGTAACATCGGTTTAGCCCTAACGGCATAAAAGATCACGGTCTAATTGCCAGCTGCATTTGAAGGGGAAAAAGAAAAATATTTAAGTAATTGATTATTGAAACAAATGTTCTTGTTTTTTTAAATTTAATTTATATTACAGATGTTTTATTATTCAACTTTCTGAATAATCTGAAATATTTTGGTTATTAAATTTAAAAGTTTTCTACTGTTGCTGTGTTTCCAATAAATTATTTTTTTTTTTACATTAATAATTAATTTTCGTTGCTTAGCATCAGAAATGCTCTCTGAAAATTCAAATACTAACTGAGCAAGCAAAGGCTGCTGATCAGACTGTAGCTGATAGCAGGGAATCTTGGACTAGACAGGAAGAAACGTTTAATTCTGAAATGGAGGCTCTAAAATCTAAGACTGCCGATCTAGAGAAGCACAATGAAGAGCTCCATCACCAACTTGAAATAGTAAGATTTGTTTTTAAATATTGTATAAAAAAAAATACTTTCAATAAAATGTTAAATGTTATCCCTTTTTTAAAAAATAAGTTTTATTCTGTTACGTAATTTTTAAGATTTTTTATCATAAAAATTTTAGAATATTTTTTGCTAATGTAAAATTGTATGTTATAATTTTGTTAATAAACATTTTTTTTGAAAAAAAGGCTGAATACTATTTATTATTTATCATACTACCTATTGATCAATAATATTTAAGCTCATTTTTAATCCAATAATTTTTTCATTCTTTTCTGCTAAAATATTTTATATCATTAGTTGAAACAGCTTTCTTTAAGAATACAAGTATGTTATTAATTTTTCTAAAATAAATTTTTGTTTAACAGTTATCTGTTGATTTTGACAAATTATTACTTTTTCTAAATTGTTTTCCTTACAATTTTACATAGATAAATGAAATTTGTGAATTTTTTAAAAAATTGTTACTAGAAGTGATATTTTAAGTTGTAGCTATAGTTACAAATGCAATCTTCTGCTGTGAATTTTGTGGTAATGTTGGTGGTCATTTAAATTCTTCAATGATGCTACTTTTACTGCAGAAAACCATCTGAAAAATCTGATTTGAAGTTGACATGTTATATAAGAAAAAGTTTATCTATTATTGATGTGTTGTATACTTTTAGATGGGAACACAGATGGCTGCTTTGCAATCAACAAAGTGGGAAGAAACCCCATATTCATCAATTCAGTCAGATTTAAAAGATACTCAACATCTTTTGTCAGTCATACAGTAAGTAATTTCAAATACCTAATGATTCAAACTGTATAGGATATGAAACTGAAAGAGGGTATGGGTAGATTGAAAGGGATTTCTTATAAAGTTAAAGATTAAATTAAATTAAATAAATGAAAATAAGAAATTTCCAAATGACTATGTAAAAGAAATTAATTTTCTTTTGTTTGAACACAAATTTGTAAATTAATAATAATTATGCTTGCTATTAATTACTATTTGGTAATTAATTAATTAGTTAGGAATTCCTATTTCTGATTATTATTAAGTTGTTATTGCAATTTTTTCATTTACTTTCCTTAAATGGTCACCCTCTCCTGTGGAAACCAGTGTGTGGTCAAAATTCTTTTTTTGCATGTTCCAAATATGTGTAGAATCGAGTTCCCTCCCCCATCAATGCTGTTTTATCATCAACAATATACAAATTAACTTACTTAAAATATGTGCTTCAAATTAAATCTCATTTTTACTGCAATAAAATATTAATTGTTCTCTTTGTTTCTTTATTGTAAAGTTTATAACATATTTTTTTGCAGATTCCTTAAAAAGATAAAGAAATTAATTCCCACAAACTTGATGCACTTCAGTCTGAAAATATAAGATTAGATTTAAAGAATCAACAACTAAATAATGAATTAAATAGTGCTAGAGCTGAGTTACAGGACGTCATGAATGATATTCAGGTATATATAGATGCTTAAATTTTTTTATAAATTTAATTTTGTTAATTTTTCTTCATTTCTACCATTTTATAATCATGCTTGATGAGTTTTCTTGATATAAAATTCACGAGTTTCGCTAAAGAAAAAAAAATTATCATGAATTAATACAAAATTAAAGGTAGTCTATAGCAAAAAAGCTCTTTAATTTTCATGGTTTTAAATTTCTAAGCAACAGATTTTTTAGCGTGAATCACAGTAAAAAATTTTGATAAATTATAATTTCATTTATCCTGATAAATTTTAAGAAAGCTCTAAAAAATATATATATATATATATATGGTTCAAAAGTAGTAATAATTGGAAGAAAAAAAGAAATCTGTTGATGAGAATTTAACAGTAAAAATTACAAGAATAAAATTTTCATTTGGTGATTTTATGTCAATTGTTGCTATTCATTTTGCTATGAATATAATTAAAGTTTTTGTAATTTGATAACTAGCATTTACTTAGAAAAAAAGGAAACAATATAATAAATTTAATATTTGCATTCTTTATTAATATGATCTTTTCAAAGCTTGATAGAAGGAAGATTGAGGGTCATAAAAATGCATTTAACCATTATATATCACTTGTATATACACTGAAGTGACAAAAGTCATGGGATACCTCTTAATATCGTGTCTCCTTTTTGCCCAGCGAAGTGCAGCAACTCGACGTGGCATGGACTCAACAAGTCGTTGGAAGTCTTCTGCAGGAATATTGAGCCATGCTGTCTCGATAGACGTCCATAATTGTGAAAGCGTTGATGGTGCAGGATTTTGGGCATGAACAGACCTCTCGATGATGTCCCATAAATACTGATGGGATTCATGTCGGGCAATCTAGGTGGCCAGATCATTCGTTGGAATTGTCTAGAATGTTCTTCAAACCAATCGCGAACAGTTGTGGCCCGGTGGCATGGCGCATTGTCATCCATAAAAATCCCATCGTTGTTTGGGTACATGAAGTCCATGAATGGCTGCAAGTGATCTCCAAGTAGCTGAATATAAGCATTTCCAGTCAATGTTCGGTCCAGTCGCACCAGAGGACCAAGTCCATGCCATGAAAAAACAGCCTACACCATTACGGAGCCACCACCAGCTTGAACAGTGCCTTGCTGACAGTTTGGGTCCATGGCTTCGTGGGGTCTGCTCCACACTTGAACCCTACCATCAGCTCTTACCAACTGAAATCGTGACTCATCGGACCAGGCCACGGTTTTCCATTCATCTAGGGACCAACCGATATGCTCACGTGCCCACGAGAGTCGCTGCAAGCGATGTCGTTCTGTGAGTAAAGGCACTCGAGTCGGTCTTCAGCTGGAATAGCCCAAGAAAGCCAAATTTCTCCGCACAGTTCTAACAGACAAGTCCCTTGTACGTCCCACATTGATTTCTGCGGTTATTTGACGCAGTGTTGCTTGTCTGTTAGAATTTACGACTCTTTACAGACATCGCCGGTCTTGGTCGTTAAGTGCAGGCGGTCGACCACTGCGCTGTCCATCGTGGGATGTTATGCCTGAAATTTCATACTCTCGGCACACTCTTGACACAGTGGATCTGGGAATGTTGAATTCCCTAACGATTTCCGAAATGGCATGACCCATGCGTCTAGCTCCAACTAACATTCCGCGTTCAAAGTCTGTTAATTCCCGTCGTGCGGTCATCATCACGTCAAAACCTCTTCACATGAATAACTTGAACAGAAATGAAAGCTCTGCGAAAGCACTGTACATTTATACCTGTTCTACGCGATGCTACTGCCATCTGAAAATTTGCATATTGCTATCCCATGACTTTTTGTCACTTCAGTGTATGTATTCTAATTCAGTAGGAAAATGTCTTGAATTATAATTTACAGGATAAAAAAATTGTGAACATATTTAATTTGTAATATTTTTACATTCTTAAGAGGAAGAAGAGTTTTAATAACATATAACTTTTCTTTCTAATTACGTTGTTCATATAATATTTACAATTTTAAGAAGGAAGAATGATTGATTTTAACACTCTAATCATTATCAGCTGTTAATTGTAACTTTGAGGTTGCATAATATTTTTAAATTTAGTAATAATAATAAATACATAATAAACTGAGAATTTTTGTAGGCTAAATATTTTGAAATATATTATTAAAAGATATTATGTTAATGTGTAGTTTTTTAATTTGACATTTATTTCTCTTTTTATAATAGACCAAAGCTTCAAGTGAAGCTAAACATGCAGATTTATTGAAAAAAATAGAAATGATGAATTTATTAAGTGAGAGTAACAATTTATTACGAATAGAAAAAGAATCTATATCTGAAGCTAAAGCTAAATTAGAGATGAAAGTAAGTTTCATTTGATGATATTTTTTTACTCTAAATTCTTGTCTGAATTTAAAGCTGCATTGCATGATTTATTTTTTTCTATAAATTTAAGTAATAATTTAGACATTTACTGCTACTTAAAACTGATTAATATTAAAATGGATAATTAAATTTAAATGTCTGTAGCTCTTTTTAGTGTTATAGTATCATGCCATGTTGTTATAAAGGTTGACAAAAATATGAACTTATTATCTTTTGAAAAAGCTACAAAAAAGTATATTTACTTTCTTGTTGGTGTAGTGTAAAGCATGCTGCCATGGCCATTTCAACAAATCTATCATATCAATGTAAAATTATTAGAAAATTAAGTGCATGGCATTAAAGAATATATGTGTGTGTATATATGTATATTTAATTTAAATGTATTCTTAATGCTATTTATTATAAATATATTTTTCTATTTCCTGCAATCGTGGTAATTAACTGATTTATAAAACTGCTTTTTTAAAAACATGTATTTAAAAAAGCATAAAAATATATTTTTCTATTAATAAAATTTTGAAATATAGTCCTGATATGTATATTACTATTATTATAATGATGTTAAGATATCTAAAATTCTCCACTTATCATATATTCATTCACTTAAAAGATTTTTAATATCTTTTATTAATATTTAAAATATTTTAGCTTCAAGAATTGATGGAAAAGTTGGAACCATTAAGTGAGAAGGAAAGAGAAATGTCGCAACAAATTGAAATGCTTTCTGCTGAAAATAGTGCTTTGAGACTTGAAGTTAAGAGCTGGCAATCGAGAACTAATCAATTATTGGAACAATCGCATCGCATAGGTCCTCAGGAGTACAAAAATATGATGTATGTATTTTTTTAATAAACTATGCAAAGTTTTGCTGAAAAAAAAAAAATTCATTTTTAGTTTTAAGAAATGCATGTATTAAATTTGATTGAGCACCAATTTGTAAATATAAAGCTTTATAATTGAAGTTTAAGTAATTTCCTTTGATATAGCATGTATACCTATCACTGCTTTAAAAAATTAGAAATTTTATGCAATTTTATTGTCTTTTTTCTTTTTCTTCTCAGCTATTTAAGTTTGTTAATTATAATTTTAAAAAATACAGCTTGTAAACTGCAAAATAAAAAGTAAATTTTTTTCTTTCTTTTGAAAATTAAAATAAAAATTAATTGCATTGCTTGTCTTATTAATCAAACTGCAGAAATTATTAAATTGCAATAGTCTTAAAAACTACATTTGATAATGTGAGAAGATAGGGTGCAGAAGCTGCTCCCGAAAAGAATAATATTTTTAATTTGTTGCATTCGTACTAAGGCATTAAATGCTATAGCATGTAGTATCGACCAATCGTATGTCTCGGTGGGCAACAGCCAAGGATGTGATTTATGAAAGCTTCATGCCTCATTACTCAGTTGCCTTGTTGTAAATGCAGCTTCATGCAATAAGACAGAATTCAGTGAATTCTTTCCTTTCTATTAACACACAAATGGATGGAAAAACATCCATATTTGATTTAACAAATTGTAAACTAAATAAATTTTGTCTGTTTGGAAGTCAACTCAAACTGATATGTTCAATTTATTAAATGCAAACAATTTTGACAGCCAGTTTACAACGCTTGAAACTAAAGTAAATAAAAGTTAGAAAAATAAGATTTTATTATAAAATGCAACCTTCAAAGATATAAATACAAATGAAAATAATATATTATTTAAAAGAGTATTCTTTTTATGTGTTTGCTCCTGTAAAATAATCATTTAAAAATAAATAATTACATTTATTTATCTGAATAGTGAATTTTAAATATAATGTAAAAGTTTCGACTTATTTAGTAAAATATTAATAAATTAGTCTTAATTATCTTATTAAATATATTGTATTATTTTATAAAATTATTCATTAATTTTAATATTTAAATCATACCGGTGCTTAATCATAAAGTGTTTATAAAGCATTATTGAATAAACATTTTAAATGATTTATATTGTTCAAGTATATTTTAAAGACTATTAAAAATTATATGAAATAATTTTTGAAGAAATTCACATTTCTTAAAGTGTTGTGAATAATTTGATAATAATCTGTATTTTTCTCTAGCCGTGATATAGAAGAATTGAAGAGTCAAAAAACTAGGCTAGCTGAAGAATTGCAGAGAAAGCAAGCTGAAATATCTCAGTTTAACTCTAATACGGCTTCACTTAAAAAAGAACTGGAAAATGTGAAAAATGAAGTCAAGCAAAAGTGTGATCAAATAACAAAATTAACTGATGAAGGTTTGGATCACCAAAAAACTCTTCTTCAGGTATTGCATTTATCTTTATGACACTATTTATGGTTGCCAAGTCAACTAAATTTCCTGACATGCAATCTATCAATATTCTACTTTTATAGTGAAATCTTTCACTTTTATTGGCTTTAATTAAATATCTAAAAGTAGTGATGGAAAATAATTATTTAATTTTTTTTTTCTATAATACATACAGACGAATAATTCATTGGCATTCATAAATAGTCCCTATTCACTTGTTTTTCTGTCAATAAAATTTTCATATTCGTGGTTGAAATCTTCTATATTTAAAAATAAGATGAAAATATATCTAAATATGTAAATGAAAATTATTTAAATAAAAAATTTTATTTCTGTATTTGCTTGAAATAAAAATTTTGGTCAGTATCACAGTTAATTAATTATTCATTGTTCTAACCAGAAAACGTTTTTAATCTGTTATTTCTGATATATGTTACAGATAACTTGTTTCTCATTGTTACTTGTTATAATAATACAGCAATAATCCGATCACCAATCATGCACAAAATTGTCAAGAACCCAAATCAGATTAATTGAAACAGTTGCATGCTAATAGAGAAAATGCAATTTAAAAGGATTTTAATTGCAATAAAAATAATTTTAGTTTTTAATCATTAAATTTTCAGATGACATATTAAAAAAAAAACTACACATAAAAAAATTCCGCTCAAATTACTATGCTTTTTTTTTTTTTCAAAGCAGCTTTATGCTGCATTTATCCAACTAGGACCTCAACAAGTAATTGCTTCGTCTGTTTCCACCTTTAAGCCATTTCACACAATCTGTAGTTGCATTTACTTTTAGTCACATAGATATAATTTTAAAAATCAGCTTATGAAAGAAATTTGAGCATATAAATTGTGAATTATAGACACAAAAATTATTATACATAATAATAAAGTATACTAAATAATAAAATATATTTAATAATAACTATAATTATGCATATATTCAATAATTATAAAAATTTAATATTAATATAAATTAAGATTATATTGGCATTATAATCCTGTGATAATAAAAATATAATTGGATTATACATTTTCCTGTTTTAGTTTTATTGTAAATATTGAAGTCCTTACTGAAAAGAGCATTGATTAAATTTATAATTTTTCCTTTACTTTAAAAATTTGCAACTGTTTTTTGTTGAGATAATAGTTAATATTTATTGGGTTATAATGATTCTTTATTTTATTATTTTTAAATTGCTTGAATGTTGAAAATGTCTTAAGATTTAATTGAATTTCAGATAAAAAGATTGGTAGGAAATACAAAACTCAGTATGATGAATTAAAAGTTAGCTATGATGCTCTGTTAGCTAAATCAAAAGCTGCAGAATCGACTAATCAAGACCAGCTTATACAAGAAATGCAGAAAAAAGTTGAAGAATCAGATAAAATTGTAAAGGAGTTGAAAGAAGAAATAAATAAACATAAAGAGGTTTGTGCAGAGTATTTTACCATTACATTAATGTTTGCTTATTTATAACTTTACTTTTGCAATGTACATTTATTGTATAACATAGAAATTGTATTTAAAATTAATAATTGTGCTTTTTTGAATAAAACATTTTTCACTATATTTATATCCACCTTTTCTCAAAGTTTTTCAATTTTTAGATGTAAAATAAATGTAAACTTTATTAAAATGTGAATTGTACAGTGTAAAATTTGTAACATAAATTTCAGTTATACACTGTACTGTTTAAATTTAAGTTTTTTTCTATTAATCTCATAAATCATGTATAAATTAAGTATACTTTCTAAAATAAATAAATATTAGTTTTTCATTTAATTCTGGCTAAATGAATGGGTATTTCTTAAAATAGAACAAAAAATAGAGCATTTTAAAAATTAAAATATTTATTTTAAATTTCAGGCACTCATTTATTTGCTTTTTATGCTAAATGATTCAATTTTCAACAGCAAATTGTGTTCCTAGAAAATCACATCATAATACACTCTTTTATTCAAAAAAATGTGCCTGTCATTTGCAGTCAGTTTTATAAACACTTTTTATAATATTTTTTATTTGTATCATTTTTTTTTTTTTTTTTTTTTTATATTTATGAAATATGTTAAAAAAAATTTTCATTATAATTTGAATTTCAAATAATTATGAATATGTATTTTTTTTTTAAGTTTAATTTTGATTGTCGAATGCTTTCTTTCATTCTAAATAAATTAGAGAACTATTTGCTTTTTGTAAAGCTTTACATGCACTTTTTTAATACAGGCTATAAAATTATACTAATTAATTATTTTTTGTGATCTAGAATACTAATCAAGCAAAGAAAGAAGTTGATTCTGTGCAATCGAAAGCAAATGAGAAAGAGGAAAAGGCTAAAAAATTGTTAGCTCAATTTCGTCAGAAGTATTCTCAGTTGAATGGTGTGTAAAAATTTACAAATTAATTCTATATTTAATTCTCTGTTTAAAGAAAAAGCTAATTCTTAAAAATTTTTTTTTAACATAATTGAATTTCTTATATTTCTAATTATTTTGAATATTTTTAGTTCAAAGGGATGCTTTATCAACAGAAAATACAAAATTGACCAAAGATATTGAAGAATATAAAAATAAACTTTCTGAATCTATGCATGCACGTAAGTTATATTTATTTATTTATTTTTTTAAATTTCATATTATTTCAAGAACTACTTCATTGAGCACCTTAATGAATATATGTAGGTCATAAAAAAAAAAAAAATTTATTTAATTCTTAATATGCTCTAATTTCATAAAATAAATTTTTGTGATGTTAATTATCTCTCTGATAGGCCTTTTATAATTCCTATTCAAGATGTAGTTAAGCAGAGAATTGTTAATTTCAACTTTACTTGATGTTGTGTTAAAATGTTTAAGAATTCTGTTATTTTTATGCATTTATTTTTTAGAAGAAGAAAATGAAAGTGACAAGTCCCAGATGGAGGCAAGAATTGCACTCCTTGAGAGTGAACTGAAGAAAATAGAAGAAATTAAAAAAGAGAGAGACTATTTGCAGAAACAGTACGATGAACTTTTACAAAAGGTAATGCTGTCATATTTTATTGTTGCATTGAAAGCACAAATGATTTAAATTACTTTTTGAAGGACATAAATGGATTAATTGACCTGTATTTCTTTGAATTGTCAAGCTGCCGAATTCGTTTTAATCTAGAAAATTTATTCAGATTCTTCAGATACTTTTAAAATTTGCTATTGTGCTTCGTGTAAAAATGCATTGCAACAAATATAAGATATATGAAAATAAATTATTAATGCAGTTTTAATATGTGTTTATTAATTCTAACCATTTTTTTCTGTATCTAGTAAAATTAAATTAATTACAGCATAAAAATATTTTTGATTGAGATAATTATTTAGGTTATCATAATTTTATTTTGATGTTATGAAATATGTGTAATTATTTAATTACTCTCTACCAATTATTATAACTGTCAAACAAGACAGGTTAAAATAAATAAATTTAAAAAAATATTCCCGAGATTGATCAGTTTAGCATGGGTTTGAACATATTGGGCATCTGTCATAGCAGCATTTTCTTCTTAAATGTTCTGCCTTTTATTTTTAAATTCATTTTGGTCCTTTGTATATATTTTTAACTCCTTAGAAGTTAATTTTTATCCATTATCATGAGTTTAAAAACAATCCATAGGAAATGTTTTTTTTAGGCCAAGTAAAAGAAATATCCTGAATTATTTAACCTCCTATGAGATAAAAATTATAGGAAAATGTTATATCTGATTCAATGAGTAATGAAGCAAATTATGTAAAAAAAAAAATTTTCTTCTATGTTTTAGGGCAGAGAAAAGTATTCATTCCATTTTTTTTTTTTTTTTTTTTTTTTAATTTATTCATCAAAAATTATTTTTTACATCAAATAAACATTAAATCACATTTTGGTCGCTTTCACCTGTAAATAAATTTTATTTTTTGTGTCATTGGAAACAAATTACATACATTTATTTAATAATTCTTTTTATTTATAGTTTATTTCTTTGTTCATATAGGTATCACAACAGAAACAAGGTATGAAATCTCCTATGGTAGGCTTGGGGGAAAGAACTAGGTAATTATTTTTAACTGACTTAAAATATCTAATTGTCATACTTATGATATATTAAAAAAAAAAATGCATTTTTTTTTTTTTCTTTAAATGAATATTTAGCTTTTTTATTTATTTTTTTAATATACTAGATAATATTGTTATTCGTCATTAAAAAATCTTACTATAGTGGTTCTACATTGGGATATTTTGAGTTCATTTTGTTTTTGAAAATTTCAAATCATACAAAAGGGCTTTTAAGTTTATTAAGAAATAGAAATTAATGTACACCATACAAAAACAATACTTTTTTAAAAATAAAAACTATATCATGCATTCAAATTCCATTTTGTAATTTCAAATTGCTACTGTTAGAAACTTAATATTATAACTTAGATAAAGTTATCAATTATATCTTGTTTTCAGTACATCATATTTTTTTCTGTGTCTTCAAACGTGGGGTAAATGAAGATGCTATTATTAGAATGAAAGGATACTTAAAAAAAAAAAAAAAAAAAAATTATTTATGTCTTATTAATTTGCATATATACTTAACTTTTTTTTTTTGTCATTAAAATGAGAATTTAACTTGAATTTTCTTTTGTTTTTATATCTTATTGAGCAATTTATTTTTGAAAATAAAAATGTATAATCTTTGCAGAAATTTAACTGTTTCCTATTTATTATTGTAAAATTCTAAAATGAGTTTTTTAAAAAAGAAAAGAAAGGAAAGTAACATAATTTATAATTTTTTTTTTTTGGGCACATAAAATATTATTACATTTTATTGAATTGTATTTGCATTTTTATTCTTATTATCTTTAAAAACCAATAAAGCAATTTGCTTTTTATTAGCTACCTTTCACTCACATTTGAATATTTTTTCTTTAGTGGTAGTGGAGCAGAACCCCTTACTGCTAATATCAAACCCCTCACTTCTCCTTCTACTTCTGGAGCTAGTGCAAGTCTTAGGCATTCTCCTCACCCAGTTTCCAATATAAATAGACCAACTCCGACTGCTAGCATTCGCCCAATGGCAATTGGCACTGCTTCACCTGCTGCATCTCAAGCTAGAATGGCTACAGTTTTGCCTACTACTGCTACTCCAGCCCATTCAGAAGAAGGTACTATTCTTTATGGAGTAATTAAAGTAATTCTTCTGTTTCAGGTGCAAAATGTATTTGTAGCTATCAGAAATTAGAAAAAGCTACAATTTGAATGCTAATCAATGCTTAAGAATTCTAATGATTTCAGTTGAATTTTCTATAAACATATTGGATTTTTAGATAAAGTAACTAATGAGGAGCCTTTACAATATAATACTTATATTTCACTGCTTTCAATTAACCTAGAAGTTGGATTTTTTTTTTTTTTTCAAGTTTAAATTTAAAAAATCAATGATTATATTTTCATTTTCTTATATTATTTTATATTGTACTTCTCGGATTTAATTTTGTGTTTTGTCTTTAAATTAATGAATAGCTCTATCTTAATTAGTGGTATTGTGTAGTAAAAATAGTTTATATAGTATGAATAGTTTATTTTATAATTTCTTTAGCTTTTAGTCCAAATGGATTGAGTAAAATTTTTCTGTTGGTAATGGATTTTAAGATTTGTTAACTTTGTGGAGTAATAGGAAATGGAGAAGAATCTTTTAGTTACTATAAATTTAATCTATGAAGCAATGAAAGATTACTGAAAAATTACAAACTTTACATTTTTAAAAGTTTTCCTGAAAATTGGTTCCCTTTACAATTGATTTAATGTTTACTTTTTTCTACGATATCAATCTTCCAAGTTTATAAGCAATTTGAATACATTTTTCATTTAAGTTAAACATTATGATAGGTATGAATCATTGAAACTTTATCATTAAGTATCAAGAAAAACAAACATTCGTTTTATTTCTGTAGTTAGAGCATTTCAATGTTTCAAATTGCATATAAATATTATTGTAGTTAAATATATTAAATGTACTTTTATCACATTTATTGTTTCCTGTATGTATTAAAATTTATTGCTTAAAAAAGAATGCCAAAATACATGCACCACTAACTGCATGTGTTTGAAATTTCCTATAGAAATTAGCTTATATTATTTATTTTTCTATTTTAATAGATGCTAGTATCAAAATATAGTGGCAGTTATAGATGTTAAGTATGTATATCTGTGTAAAATATGTATGCAGATCATGATTTTGTTGAATTTGACTGAACTGGCCTTAGCACCAGACAAAAAATATTTTTTATCCTTTTATTACAATCGGCAGCATTTAAAATTAAATTATTACTACAAATAAAACAAAAAAATACTGATCTTATCTTTTCAACTTTGTTTATTGTTGAAAATAATGTCTAGATTAGCTAAATACAGAAGTGTTCGATCAAATGAAAACATTGGAAATAGTAAAAACACCTTTATTTTCAAAGGATTTTTAAAAACGCTTAAAGAATTACTAGATAAATAGTTAAAATTTTAATATATCTTGGATATATTTCTGTAATTTACCAGAAGAGGATTATAGAAATAAATAATAACTAGGAAGAATAGAAGTATAATTAATGATTTCACTTTCAGTTGTACCCTCTCAAGTTTCTGTACCTCATGCAACTGTCCAACCTACACCAGCAACAGCTACAGTGGCCCCTACTACTATGGCAGTAACTGTATCCCCAGTTATTTCAGAAGTAACACCAACTATAGGTAACTGTCATCACTTTTAGTGTAATTTTTCAACTATGCATTAGAATTATTTATACATGTAGCTTTTTATTTTCATGCTTTAAAAATGGCATATTAGAGACCATAGCTGTGCCTATATAGCAATTTTGCCGATAGTCAAATATCAGTATAGTTTTAATGGGCATACCAAAGATAATTCGCTCTAGATAAAAATTAAATGAAATACACATTGAAAGTGATTACACATATTCTGAATCTGTGTGTACAATACAAGTATCCAACAATGTATTTTGTCATTCTGTCATCTACAAAACTAAATTCATACATGTAACAGCAATTGAATTGAATATTCTTGAATTACTAAAAGATGCAACACAAAAGAAAAATTAATACAGTACAATGATAGTTAAAAGCAAGTGGCAAGCTACTCTTTGACTAGACAAAAATACACATGAACCAGTTTTTATTTTTTAAAAAAATCTAATATTGCATTGCTTTCGTAACTCTAATCAATTTTTAAAATTTTTTTTCCAAATTATGCACAAATTATAGAATTCTAAACTGTACACAAATGAGAACTGATAGTTATTGGGTGAATGCAAGCATAGTTGTGTAGTGACCCAATGGCCATGCTCAACAAACGCCCGAATCCACAAGAGAAAACCCAATGTATTGATCGGTGTTAGATTATAGAAAGTTCCAAACCATTGAATGCCAGATTAAAGAGAGTATGTTGTATTTATATATATATATATATATATATATAATTTATGTATTATATTATGTTTATTATATTAAATTTTTTTAGGCCATGACGAATCACAACCTTCATCTATTTCTACTTTGCATGCTTCTGGTAATCAAGTAGCATCAATAGTCAGTATGACTGCTTTAGTACCACCTAGAATTGATGTTTCAGGTATTGTTTATCTAATCAATATTTATATATTTTGAATATCTATTAATTCATTTATTAAGCTTAATCTGTGTAGTAGGTATTTTTTAAAAAAGATATTAAAGGATATTGACCAAAAGTGATGCTTATATAAGTGATTTAAGGACACATTTGAGACACATATAAGTATAATCAATAGATAAGGAATTTAAAATAAAAAAAATAAAAGTAAAATAACATAATTTAAATTTGATGATGCTTATCATGTAATTATCATTTATATATTATCGTTGAAGGAAAAAAAAAAAAAGTAGTGCATTGTTAAAAATATTCTAGTAACTAATAAAATGTTTAAAATCATGTGACAGTTATTACACTTTGAAATTGTTTATTTTTATAAATTTTAGGTATGAAATTTATCTATGGATTTGTGTTTCTTTTTCTTATTATTTATACAGTATTTTCTAATTACATTCTTACTATTAAAATATTCATTACACTATTTTGTTTTGCTAAATAAAATAGTTTAATGTTAGATTTGTTATTTAAAGTAAACCAACTTTTATTATAAGATAGTAAATAATTTAAATAGGATACACATAAATAATTTTGCTATTTTATGCCTAAATTTTAACTTGTCATGTTTCAAATTAATTATAAATAGTAAATTTGATCAAATAAAATTTTTATAAAACTGTAATTTTGTTGCTGAAATAATGTGATATTAAATGTAAGCTGTAGAAAGAAAGATACATTTTTTTTTTGAAAATTTTATTTTCTTTTAAGAAACTTAATCAACTTTTCTCTGCCCTGTGTATATTAAGATATCATTAATCTGTCAATGAAATTCTTGAATGCAATTTAATTTAATAGACATTTGGACTGTGTCTTGCAATCAACATTTTATATTGTTTTAAAATCACACTATTCGTTTTCAATTTTAATATGTTTCATTTTTTTTCATGACTTATACCTTGGATCACTTTATTTTTCTGAATTTTTAAATATTTAATGAGATTTGATTCATGAATGCTATATATTCTTACTACATTAAATCAAATATTATTGAATACTTTTATATGATTTTTTAAAAAAAGTTTTATGTATCTATTAATTATTGTAATGTATTTATAAAAATACATTATATTTTCATTACATAACTTGTATTAAAATTAGTTGCAGTTAAATGGTAAAATATATATATAGTTGAAATGTTTTTTACTTTTAGAGCATGTTCCTGAACTGGTATCTGTAGATTCTCCTGCTCCAACAACGTCTGTAATAGTTTCTCCTCCTGCAACTCAAACTCAAGTTGTTACACCAACAGTAAAAAGAGCTCGTGAGGATAGTCCTGGGTATTATATTTTTATCATTAATTTTATGTAATTTTAGATATTTTTGTTTCAATTATTCTGAATTTATCATGAAAATACAAAATAACTGCATTACATTTACAGATCTAAGTAAAGTTTTTAAAAGCTAAAATCTTGTACATATAATTTCTGGTTCATTACTAAGATTCAGCAATTCATTCGACATTAGGAAGTATTAGAGTAGTTTAGAGGTTTCTTACATTGTTGAGCTCTTCAGTATCCTGATATTTTAAAAACATACACAGACATTACAATTATTCCCCTACATGCGCCACCACTTGTTGTTATTTTCAATATCTCTTTAATTACATTTATTGTTTCAATAAGCTTTTGGGATTGGATGGTTATTTGATTGATTAGAATACAATTCCAGTTGTTATGATCCAAAAGCTTAGTTATCATCTTAAGTTGAGAAATTTTTAAAAGCAGTTTTTGAATTCTATACAATATATCATAATAATAATTATTTGCAAGATTGAATTTTGAGTAAAATCAATTAATGTTCATGCAATGTATTCAATGTTTATTAAATTATGTTTTATTATTCATTTTGGTCGTGTAGAACTTCAGATGGTGGAGAAGCTTCCATGAAACGAATTAGAATGGTTTCGGAAGGAAGTCAAACCAATCAACAGCATCCTACTTTGGCAGTAGTTCCGACAAATATTGCAGTTGTTCCTGCTGCTCAAATTGTGTCTCGAAATAAATCGCCTGTTATGGATGCTGAACCTTCATCTTCAAGTATTCAGAACGAACCAAAAGAGCCTCCAGTGCTTGAAATTGAAACAACTCAGCCAACTGTGAGTTCATCTGCTGCTGAAGACGGTGGGTGTCAGTTTTATTTATCTTGAATAGTAGTCAAATTGGCCAATTCTAGTGGACAAGAAATTTCCTTCACCACAATTTCCCTTGATAGATTAGTATTTTTAATACTGAATTTTTTCCATTTTTCTGCTTTTTCCCTGTTATAAAATTTATTCACTGACAATGATAATAATAATGACAAAAACATTTTACCAATTTTATAGAATTTAAAAATTTTTCATTAATTCTTAGAAAAATAGTGAATACATTAAAAAAAAAAAAAAATAGAAATACTTTGCAATTATTCTTTTTAATAATTAAGAAAGTTGTATTCAATCTCACACAATTAAATATATTATCACTATTAAATTTTTCCTTTGTTATAAAAAAATGTAATTCTATGATATCTTTATTTAAAGATAGAAGGGATAAATTTAATATAAATTTTCAGCTATGATTTGTAGTTTCTATTTTAAATTACAATGCTTATACATTTAAAATGCCATTTAGCATTATGTATTTAAAATATTTTTTCCTGTATATCAAATCTAATTTTAAATAAAAAGTTTTAGAACACATGTTGGTAGCTTTACGTCTCATGGATCTCTAAATTTTAATGATAACATCCAATTACACAGCTACAGTTATAAATGTGTATTTCTATTGATGAGAATTTTGTGGTAATAGTAGTAGTGGCTTTAATTGGAAGGCAGCATGTGTTTGGCCCCTTTCTTTTTAATACTGACCAACATTAAAAATTACTGAAAATTGTGTGAGATACCATTGAAAAAGCCTCATTTCAGGTTAGTATCTCTGCTTAGTATAAAAGTTAATGGGTAAATAAGACAAAAGCTGAATAATATGGTTTCTCATTGCATCAATTAATTTTGTTCCTAAAATTTATTTTTATTCATAGAAATATTCTATATAAATTATGTTGAGTAAAATAGATTTAAAAAAATTATTTTTTGTTAAAATAATTAATAACTACATATATTAAAAATTGTGTCAATAAAACAAAACAGCTTGACATTATGAACATTTTAATATGTTAATTATTTGTAAAACTACCCTCCTTGTCTTTTTTAACTGAAAACTGTTTTTTAAAACCTATACCATTGATTAAAATTTATTATATTTAATTTCTTTCAGACTTGATTGCTGCTCCAATTGAAAGTGCAGAAATTGAAATTCTTGAAGATGATAAGGACGAACAATTAATTGATGTAAGAATTTTATCATTGTTTCTCATTGCATCATTGCTTATTAATTTTTGTTCCTAAAATAATGTTAATGTAATTTTATTCAGTGGGAACCTCAAGAAGAAGCAAAAATAGACGATGAATTTGAAACAGAAGGAATGGAAGAAGGTACTATTGATGAAGTGGAGGAAGGAGAACAGATGCAAGGGATAGATGTTGTAAGTTAAAGATATTATTTTTAGTTCTAAAATATATTTTGGAAAAAAGAATACTTTTTCACAATGTAATTTACTAAGTATAACTTTCTTAAATTAAATAAATATTTATCCTTGAAATATACAGAATTAAAAGAAAGTTTCAAAAAATGTTTGAAAAGAAGTTTTTAAAAATATTAGCATTTTTATTTTTGAAAATATCCTGTATTTAAATTAAATTTAATACTGCATGATAAATCTTTTGAAATGGAGGATAAAATTAACAGAATTAAAAGTTATGTTGATGACTTGAAAACAAGTTTAAAAAAAAATCATTGTGAGAAATACTTATATCTTATACTTAAAAAACAATTTTTTTTTCATCCATTATGGTGGATTTAAATATTTGCTATTTTCTTGAAAAAGGATTTTTGCCCAATTCGTATATCAATTGCATTTTTCGTTGCATAAAATTTCAAAATTTTTTACTATGTAAATTGTTGCAGGATTTAGTTTTATATATTTAACATGTAAGTTTAAGTAATCTGGCATTAAACAAAAAAAAAAAAAAAAAAAAAATGCAAATAGAAAACTCATGCTTGTAATGGATCATTCACTATCATCAATAGAATCTTAAAATCAAAAATCAGTTGCTGTGTTGTGTTCATCAACTATCATAATTTTATAATTAAGATCATTCTTCATTTGATAAAAATAAAATTTATAATTATATGATTTATTAGCGATCACCAGATGATGAAGATATGGCAGAGGAACCACAAGATGATGCAGAGGAAATGTTAGATCAAACAACTCCTACAGCACCTGATATTGGTAAATAATTTTAATATAATTGCACATAAATAGAAATCGGTTTTTCACAGCTATTAAAGAATTTTTAATTAAATTTTATTTCAAACTTTAATTTACTAAGCAATTAAATTTTTGCTTTCTTTAAAAATTTCCCAATATGTTGTCCCAATATTTTTATTGGATATTTTTGGTGTTTGAATTTAATATTGAGGGCTTTTTTTTTATCACAATGGTTTCATATTAGGACTTTTGTGTTTGTAAATGTCTCCTTTTAAAACAAGTTTTGTCATGTACCTCAGTGATTGCCAACATAATTAATTCATATAAAAGCAAATATATATTGATAAATATATTGCAGGTATTATTAACTAATATAAAATCTAAATAAATGTATCTGTTGTAAGGAACTCGCTCAAGTAAATGTAATCATTTCACTATCAATACACCTAAAACTATTTTTTTTGTAATAGATACATACTTAAAAATTATGTTCAAAAAGTATTTGCATAAAAATAATTTTAAAAACTTTGAAAATTTCCTCCTTCATTATTTGAATAATGTGAGTGCAAAATAATTGCAAAAATTACTAGCACAATCATTTTTATGTTTTAAGTCTAAAAAAAAAAAACATTATTCTCAAATTCAGAAAATTTTAACAAAATTCTTCAAATTTTCTAGAATTAGAATCTCCCCCCCCTTCCCCAGCTGATTCCTTTAATTTTGGAGAGATCACATAAATTTTTTTTTTTTTTTTTTAAATTGCACTGCAAATCAAGAGGTTTAGGGACACTGCCTGATAAAATCATGTAGGGCATTTTTTGTTTCTCCTAATTTATAATTTTCATAACTTCTTTTATTAAAATATCATTGTTATTATATCATATAATACTGAAATTTTACTCTTCCTAGTTCTTTAATCAAAATGAATAGAAATAGTAAATAAATCATTTTTTATTTAAAAACTCCATTTCTATTAAAAAGAAAAAAAAAAAAATGTAGGCTAGTCCTGTTACAGCTTATTTGTATTCTAAGATCTTTTTGTAAGAATTGCTCTTTTAATAGTTATGCCTCAAGTTAAGAACAATACAATTTTATTGAATCTTTATAATTATATTTTTATGTTCTCTACACTTAGATATTCTGGATAATACTTCCGATAATCAAATGGATGCAGATAGCAATAGTTTGCAGAATGCCCCATCAGAACCCTGTATGGCTCCCCCAGCATTCCCTCCCACTCTGGAAATCTCATCCAGTGTTGCTCCAAGTGTTGAGCCCATAATTAGTTCTGGTCCTTCGATTTCTTCAGCGCCAAGGGTTACCTTAGCTGTAGGTCCTCCCAGATTGGAACGACAAGCACCTGTTAGTCGGCAACACCTCACACCTTTCACTATACCTGTAAGTATTTTCTGCTACTGTATGTACTGCATTTCACTGTTGTGTGAGGCATAGAAATGTAGTAAAATTAAATTTTATGTTTGGGAATTTGAATTTAAACATGAATTTAACAAATGTTAAATTTTAGATGTAATAAAAAAATGGCTAAATATAACAAATACATATTGAACTTGCTATTCGTTATAATATAATACTCAAGATTTTGAAATATTTAATTATTTTGTTACTGTTGTATTCAGATGTAGGGAGTCAGAGTCGAGCATTTTTGAGTTAGTCTGTTTAAAAATATGACTCCTGACTGTAATAAAAATAAGTTATTCAAAAATCCTAGGAATTAATGTTAAAAGCAAAAATTGTCTTGGATCCACAATGAAAGATTTTGTAGTTGCTATTCTATTATTAAAGGGAAAAAAATCCGATGCAATATTTTCAAGCACAGAATCTTCGTACTTAAATTGTATAATTTTATTTTGCTTCTCCTAAGCTATTTTATAAAACTTGTACCTGTTTTTTTACAGAATATATGTATTTTTTTTTTTTTGTAAGTAAATGTGAAGGACAAAGATGTTTTTTAAGTTAGTGCATATACTAAACCTCTAAAATTGTTTTAAAAAAAATAAAAAACTTTTCTATGCACAAATTGTTTTTATAGATATATGAGTTCAATTAAATTCATTTAATTTATTTTGAAAATCTAAATCCTATAACTTTAGAAATAAATAATATATTAACTTTTGGAAAAGAGTCGTGTATTCGGAAGTCAGAAATGTTTTGGCTGGCTCTTCATGCCCTTGATTGGGTGTTTCCAAGTTCTTGATCATTTATTTGTGCTGAGAATTTGTAAAAATTCTGAAAATTTTAATTTAGATTATGCATTTCCTTCTGAATATGTAATAGAGTAACATGCTTTTATCAAATAGAGACCTTGCTGGCTGAATGTTGTTTATGGTCTGTAAAACCTTAAGAAAAAAAATTATTATTTGTCATTTATATTATTTTCTTTTCGATCACAATGCTGATTTTATTATGAAATTACCATTTTCAGCAATGTAAAATATTTGTAAATACTTATATATGTAAAAGGTAGCTTTGTGTTTCTATATAAAGAAACTTATTTAAGTGATACAGTTTTATAGGTTATTTTAGATTTCATAGGAACATTTGCCTTTAGTTTAATTTGTCATTAATTTTTAATTTGTTTTTGAAGACTGACATTATGTAATTGTGTTATTTACATAAAATATCTCAATTTTACAAATAATTTAAAAAAATTCTATGAATAAATCTCAAATTAAATTGAGTATCATTTATAAATGAAATGAATTGAATTCCTATAACTATATTATGAAAAAAAATTAAAAAAACTTTCATTGCCTAATCCATTTGTTTTTCTTGTGTAGGGTCAAGGATCGAATTTTGAAGAGGGGGATGATGGAATTGTTCCCTCAACTCCTACTCTATATGTTCCCAGGCGAGCAGATGGCTTTGCTGAAGCTGTTAGTAACATATTTATTGTTCATTTCTTTTACTCAATGTAAGCTTTTGTCTAATTAATATCACATGTAATTTTCATAAATATTTAAGAAATTTAAATTAAAGGAAACTCTTATATTTTCTTCTTATCATAAATTTTATTTACTTTTATAAGAATCATAAGGATTATTACTATTTACTTTTATGGACTATTTGATCTAACTATTTACTTTTATAGGAATAAGAAGGATTTAATAATAGGTTGCTTTAAAAGTTCTCATAATACAGAACTTCTTAAACTTTTTTTTTTTTTTTACAGAAATTTGAATTTTTATTTTTTTGCAATTGCTATTTAAAACTAAAGATCTATGAGAGTTGTATATTTATTGCTCTTCTTATTGCAGTTAAAAATAAAATAAAGGTGATTTAACTATTAAAATATTTAACTTTTCTGTGATAAATTATTTATAATTTGTATCTGAAATATAACTAAATTATTTTGTCATCTATTATGTTTAGTTATCTTTTTAATCTGAATAAAATTTTATTCAAAAGTTTGAATTTTTTTTTTTCCTTAAATATTCATGCTCCTTGATGATATTTATAACTTTTCTTTTATAGATAGGGATGAAATATTTATCTAAAACTAGCTCACTTATAGTGTAATTTTTTGTTTTTTATTAAATTGAAAAAGAGAACATTTAATTTAAGTAATAAATAAATTGCCTTGACAGAGAAAAAAAATTCACATAAGAAAATCTATAGTCAAATCTAAAGAAATATATTTTTATCAGGGAAATTGAATAATATATAATATGTTAGAACAATATTATAAGTAATAGTTGTTTCTTTTGTTGCCTTAACTAATATCAGTTATTGTATATGTATTTGAATATGAGAAATATAAATAGGATTTTTCTGGTATTATTTTCTTTGTAGTTCACCCCATGTTCCTCAAGTTAGATTCCTGTTTACTAGTTCTGATAATTCACCTACACAGCAGGGCTTATCTCAATTGGCTAGTCAAGGGAGGTAATGGTAATTAATAAGTTGCCTTTCGTAAAAATAATGTAAATTTCTATTTTTTTGTTAATCACTTTTTTTCCATTAAAAACCTATTAAGTTTTACAGAATGCTCTTTTGGCTATTAAATAAAAGTTTCATTTGTATAGAATACAAATCTTTTTTTAGGTAATTGACATACAAAACATCAAATTAAATTTTTTTTTTAAAATCAAATTTTATTAGTTTTTAACATTTGTTTTAGGAAAATTAATCCTGTTGTTTACATTATGGAATAAAAATTTCAGCTATTCCACTTAAATGATTAATTTAATAAGGATAGCACATATTAAATAATCTTTAAATACAAGGAATCTTTTGAAATTGTATTTTTGATTATTTCAGACCTTGAGACTGACATGTAACTCAGACCCCTTTGAAATTTTTTCCCCCTGTCTGTTTTATAAATATATCTTACATATGCTGTGTGACTGAATAAAAGTTCATTGATGTAAATTCTTGAGTGGTCTGTCTCAACTTGATCTTCATTTATAGTCTTAAAAATGTAAGAAGCTTTCATCTATGTAATATAAATGATAATCTACATGCCTTTGAATTTCTTTTTCAAACTGAATATTAAAAGAAAGGCATTCTTCCCAATATTATCACTGGTGATGCTGGCAAGTGTTGCAAATGTCATCACATAATATCTTAATTTATCTGGTTAATCTATTTTTACGTCTATGTGGATTATAAAATAAATTGTATATCTCTTTGTTGAAAATCAAAAGTGGAATTCTAATTGATTTTTCTAGCTTTAGAGTGGATGATACCAGAATGGATCTGTCGCAATTTGATGAAGGAGGTCGATCAGTTCCTTCCACTCCCATACAAGTTTCCCCTCCAGGTATGATCACCTTTGAGCAGTTATTTCATTGATATTAGTTTTTGTTTTTATCCATTTTGAAAATTTGTCTTTAAAAGAAAGATTGCATTTCCAAAATATCCTTTTCACATGTTTTCATTTTTAAAGAGCATTTACTGTTATTTAAAATGAAGTTAAGTATGCATTTTTAAAATTTATTTAAATAGACTCTTATTATTAAGAGAATGTGCTTTTGTAAAATAACCTGGATATTTAATATTTTGTGAATCATAAGGTTGTTCATTTGTTACTAAGAAAATTAATTCACTTTAATTTTAAAGTATTAAAATAAAAATGTTAAAAGTTTTTAATATATTATATCTTTTATAGATTCTTTACTTTCTTCTATATAAAAATAGATGTTTGCATGTATGGTATTCTAATGCAACTTAAAAATATAATATTTTGTGTTCTAATTTTTTCCTTTGAAATTATTATTCATTACCCTTGTGTTTTAGCCAAAAATAATTATGAACATATTCTAATAGGTTTCTTTTTTTTTAACTAAACAAAAACCATTTTCTGCCTTGCTTACTGGTCTGGTGTTTCCTAGTAATTTCATTTAGAAATCTTTTTTTTTTTTTTTAACAATTTTAAATTTATGCAATTGTATTCTTTTTACTATTTTTTCCCCCAAATGTTCTATCATGTAAGCTTATTTACAGTTTGCTTTCTACATTTTTTACAATTATAAATAGTTATTCACAATAGATTTTCTTTTTCTGTACAAGGGACAAACCGTAATTCTTAACTGTTATCAGTGTTTTGTATCTGCGATTGAGATTTCTTTATTCCTTTGTGCTTATTAACTTTTTTTCTTAATTAAATATATTAAAAATCATCAAAATCTTGAAAAATTCTTTAAAAAAATATTTTTTTTTTTATCAGAGAGTTTATAGGAATTGATATGAAATTTGAAAAAAAAAGTGAGTTATAAATTTAAGATGATTAATATTCATGAATATTTTAATTCCATGAATGAAAACTTAAAAGTTTTAATTTTCTGTTGAAGGGCAAATTTCATCATATTTAGTTTGGTTAGTTAATCTGAAAAGAAATAATTGACTTTCACCACTGTGGGGTCAGTGAGGTAGAGGGATCTTTCTTCCAGAAATTAGCTAGTCCTAAGCAATTGTCCTTTCTGAATAAGTAATTTTTAGATAACAGGATTATAGCTAAGCAGGATCAGTAAGGTGGGAAGTTTTTTTAATAATGGAATTGTAAATAAAATCAGTGAATGTCACTGATTTTGGTTGATTCTTTAAGCATTTCGTACTTAACAGTGCTTCCCAAGGAAGTAAGTAGGCAAATCAGTTTTACGCTACATTCATTCTCCTGCCTGGCAAAATACAGGGAAAATTAACACTGGACAAGACTGGTAAACAGCTAGTTCCAATATATTTATTATATCTTGCAGTTATTTAAGCACAAAAGAATATTTATTATATCTTGCATTTATTTAAGCACAAAAGAATATTTGTAATAATCTTATATTGTTAATCTGATTACAACTGTATTATATATTTTTCATGTACTAGAGTATACATATCTAATATTTTCTAATTAATTTTGCATCTTTTTAAACAAATCTTTAAAATAAGTAGTAAAAGTTTCTTGCTTTATTGGTTGATAAAATTTTCATTAAAATGAATGTATTTTCTTCCATGTATAGCTATATTTTTATTTATATAACTGTAATTTTATAACTATTTATATAAAAATTTATATAGTTTTTGAGAATCTAATTAATGTTTAATAAATTACCTACAATTATTTTAATATAGCAGTTTCTTCCAATTTTAATTACTATTGTAATTTTTTAAAATTTATCAAGAAAAATTTTAATATTGGCATTTTATTGACAATATGCAACAATTTTTTTTTTTTTTTTTGGCCCGTGAAATTATGTGTCTTGCTTTTAATGTTTATACTTGTTTTTTAATGTGTTTATCACTTTCTTAATAGCTGAAGCCACTGTTCCTGACATAATGCCTGGTTTAGTAACTGAAACTACAACTACAAGCAATCAGTTAACAATTCCAACTATTAAAGTAGATCCAGTGGAAGAATCTTTAGATACTCCTACCACTGTTGAAAATACGTAAGTACTAGACTAAAATTGAACACTGATCAATGAAACATGAATAATATTTCTTGTCTTGAAAACTAATTGTGCATTGAGATCTGACTGTGGGAATTTTGGACAATGTCGCAATCTTTTAATCTATTTGTTTTTCATCTCTGCAACACATGTCATCAACAGAAAATAAACTGAAGTTGTATCGCCATCTAATTAGGAATGCTGTTACTTCTGTACTATGAGCTAGGCAGAATGTTATAATTATCAAAAATGCTATCAGTTGATTGTTGCATAATTTGCTAACGCTACTAGATTTGGGAACAATTTTTGGTCTTTTCATTTCTTTTCTTTTTGCAATTTTATGATTGTGTCTAAAGCAAATGCTATTTTTCTTGAACTTTTGACAAGTTTCTAAAAATAGAGCACATAATTTTCTCAGAAAATTTTAAAATATGTGAACTGTAAAATTGCTCCCAATATAAAACAGCAAAATAATTTGTTCAGACATATGAAAATACAGGATACATTTCAATTCTTCATAGCAATGAAGTCATAAAATAATTAGTAAATATAAAATATAATCTGTTTAAAGTTAAATAAATTTTTAATTTTGCAATTTTAAAAATAAGTTATGAAATTTAGAAAACTTGTTCTTTTTAATAGGTGAGTGTATCATATTTCAAAAGGCAATCAAGTTTTTCAGTAAAAATGTCAAATTGTAAATAAATTCCATTTAATATAATTTGTCAAACCTTTTTTTTTTTTAGGGGAATCGTTTTCTACCAAGCAACTACTCCATCAGCCATTGCAAGTGCATCTGATCCCAAAGAATTAAAAAAAAAGAAAGTGATGATAAGCCAGCAAGTTCAGAAGGTAAATGCAATTTTTTTTTTCCCCTCAAAAGTATCCAATCTTTATTATTAAATACAGAGATATAAAATTTGTTTTCTTTAATATGTGTAAACTTACTACTTAAATTATCTTTTATAATGGAAAAAAAATTATTCATGTGATATTGTAATTCTAATTTTCTTTTGCCTTTGTCCTGAAATTGAGTATGATTCAAGCTATAATTTTTTTAATTCAATATCATTAAATTTAATTTGTATATTTACAATCCAAAATAAGCCAATTCTAGTTTTAATAAAAGGAGATACTGAATTCGAATTATATGAGAGAAGAAGTATGAGTATTATTGATGCTGTACATGCTCTCATTTTGTAGACAGTTTCTATTATATGCTTGAGGATATCTATCCTCCCTTTTCTGATTATCGCTGACTCGTGAGGTTTGAAATTTGTGCTATAAATAACATATTTCCTATTAGGCAAAATACATTTTATTACAGAGTATATATTTTGCCTTTAATTTTTACAAAAATATGCTGAGTTAAAATTGTGAGGATTTAGCTATGCAATTATTCCTGTAGTAAAATTTATATTTTCTGGTTTCTTCCATTAGAGGAGCACATCTTTTTTAGATGTGTACTGTTGTAATACACTAAAGCATTCCATTTATCCTTGTCATTCATTTTTTTAACATGACCTCTTTTACCATTTTATTGTGCTTTATTATCTTCATTATCTTTAGAAAGTTGTATTTTCTCATACTTAATTTTGATATTTATTTCTGGTAAGGTCAGATAAATGTCCTGATTTGGTTTTCTTTGTCAATGTTCTGACTCTCATGTTTGTTGTGAATGATAACCTCTGATTTGCAAACCCTCCTACCATACTGTCAAAATCGGCATCCACCTTAATGAACAATGCTAAAAACTTACATACAGAATAATGTAACCATTTTCAATGTTTTAATACAGTTGGGAGCTGAGAGCCAGATGTGACATTTTTTTTAGAAACTGATTTTTACGATTTGCAGATGCATTTCATTTGCATTCAAAATGGACCTCATGGGCCTCTTTAAATTGATTTATTTTTCAACCTCTTTAATCTGGCACTTTCAGTACCATGCCCGTGTCATAGTAGGTGTTTTGGTTTGTCGCTCTACAGTCATTTTTTGCAAATGTTAGGTTAATTAGACTGGTACCTAAAGTTTAAAGGGGATTCTGAATCACTAACAAACATCCTTGCTACTGCCAGGATTCAAACCTGAAGCCTGTAGCCAGCAGGCCACACTGTCTTTGTAGGGATTTTTCCTGATTATCAAATGTCCATATAGTTTCATGAGGGATATTGAACATGAAGCACTGTTTATTAAAATTTAAACAATTAAAAAATGTATATTTTTAATGGGTATCGTACTGAAACCAAAATTGACAATTACAATAAATACCGAGCAAAAATGCTGGTAGCATTGGTCAAATATCTGATTCCATGTGAAAGTGAAGCTCAAACGGTGCCAAACTATTGAATACTGTATTTAGGAGAGGTTACTGTACTTGTTATTAACATTAATTTTATTACTCACATTTTTTTTTAACCCCTTGCATTTCATGGCTTATCTTATGTTTTCATGTTTTATGGCTATAATGATTTTAAGTTGGAAGTGACTTTTTTTTGTAAACTGTTATTTGGCACAGCATGGACATTTTGACCACTTTTGCCATAAAATAGTATTTATTTCCTAATTTATTGAATTTTTGTTCATGTTTTCGATGTCTCATATTTTTATTCTTTGTATTTTTCTCTTCACAATGTTAGCACAACATTTTACATTTTAAAAATAAATTATGTTGCACCTGGTGTAAAAATAAACAAAAAAGTTTGTTTCAAAATATAGTGTTGCTGAAGCAAAAGAAGAAATAAGGCCATTTTTTTTTTCTCCATGCACAGATGTTATATATATATATATATTATTTCTATTGTATTCTAGCATGTAATAGAAAAGTATGAAATTTATGTTTAGTTATATATATATATATATATATTTTTTATTAAAGCTACTGGAGTTGCCCCTGAAAATCAAGATTCTGAAGCTGTGAAAACTGAAAAGCCACAGAAGAAGTTAAACCTACTCAAGAATCTGAACAGTTAACTAAAGGTATAGTTGGTTTATATTTTCTTGATTACTGAATTTTTTTAAAAATTATAATTTATTGGCATATAAAATTGATGTGATTTTCAGAATTTTTCTTTTACATTATTTAAGCGATTAATATTTTTCTGTGATTAATGTACAGTTGAGTAAATGTATGTGTTTTATGAGTGATCTTTCCAAATTATGTAGCACCCTGTTACAAAAAAAACTTATAAAAATATCAAAAATCCTTATAAAAAATCTCAAATTTTTCTATAAAATAAATAAATAGGTAATGAAAAAGAAAGAGGAAGATTAAAAAGCTTAGAAATTAACTTTGATATTTGAACAATTTTTCCAAAAAAAAAAAAATATATATATATATATAATCAAAATTCTAAAAGTTTTTTTTTTTTTTTTTTCAATGAGAAAAGTTAAAAAATATATATATTCTGATTAATCTAAATCTTTAGATTATAATTTATCTGTAATAAAGACTGATACAAATAATTAAGTTGGATAGTTAAATAAAGGGAGAAAATTAAAAAAATATAATTGTTTATCCGTGGCAAATTTTATGGTGTCTTAAATGTCAGAGGGAGATTTTTATTTTCACAAAATCTTGTGTTAAGTATTATCAAACTACTCATTTTACTTTGTAAAATATTTTGATAATAACTTTGTTGTTCTTCCACGATTTTTGAGATTCAAAATTAAAAATATTAATTTTTCTTTTTATTACCAGAGCTTGGATGCTGAATACTACTTCAGTACTGATGTCCTTTTGACATATTTTCGAGCTACTAAAGCAACAAATATTTTATTACAATATGTCAAGAGTTTCTTCTAGGAATGCTGTATAAACAAATGAACTGAACTAGTTATAATTTGTTTGCTTTTAAAATTTCATAAATTTATAAGGATTTTTGTTATTTTGTGTTAGCATTTTTAATAAATTAAATATTTCTTTTGTTGTAGTCTTTTTTTATTTCAGCTTTAGTTAAATGCATATTAAAGAAGTAATTAGTTAATTATTAATTTGAGCTTTTAATTTAGTTTGTTTTTAAAAGTTTCAATTTTTATATTTATGAATTTACATTTAGAAATTTTTATTTGTTTACATATCCATAATGAAACTTAGGAACAAAATTTTAATTTAAATCCTAGAAATTTAAGTTACAAATAGATTCTTCACGTTTATATCTATTGATTTAATAATGTGGGTTATAAATGTTTTAGTTAAAATTTTTAAAAATTCAAGTTATATCATTAAAACACCTTGCCTTAAAAAAAAAAAAAAAAAAAAACTTTTTGTACTCCTGAATTTTATATTCTGTTTTAAATTATACTATCACAATTTTCTAATTCTTTTGAACATGCATTATTTGTTTTTAATTTAAAAGAATATAATGTTTTAAAAGTATCTTTTTGTTTATATATATGCACACATGTACACTATTCCTTATCTGTTCTCCTTTTGCTATTTGTTTATGCGATGTGTTGCATGATGTCATATAATATAAGCATCAACTTTAAGTTAATGATTCAGAAAGTTTCATCAGTTAGGAGCTATTTCTCGAGAAGTTTTTAAACTATCAAAATAGTGTAATGTTATCATTAATATTTAATTCTCAACTTCTGTGTATTGTATCTATTTATTAAAAAATTTGGTTTTTTATTATGAATTATTAAATATAGTTGAATTAATATTAACCCCCATATGTCATTTTCATTTTTATGTATCTGTTCATTTTATACATTTCTCCATTGATTTGGTTAAAAAATCGATCTCAACTTTCCAAAATAATGCAAAACATATTACTTACACCTACAATTTGCCATGGATTTAAAAATTTAAGATATTTGAGCTCGTATAAATGTACTAATAGAGAAAATCAAAATAACACATTGAATCATTTTGGGATATTTGTTTAGCCCTCGTGTACAAGCGACAACCCAAATCTAATATTGTACCTAAAAAAATTGTTGGAACTGTTACAAATTTTAAGTCTTTCAATGGCGTTGTCGAAATTCAGTCATCTGATTTCATTGGACTTGTTTGAAACTTGTCAATATTCCTGCTAAAAGAAACTTTCATCATTATAGGATGCAGAAAATCATTATACAATGCAGGAAAAGATCATTAAGTGAGAAATCAGAGTGATCTATATATATATATAATTATATATAAGTGATTTTTGAAATGGAGTCATTACATGGTGTTGGAAAAAATAACCCTTGCTGTAAGAAGTAATGGATGCATAACATCTTATGAAGGGTTTTTCCATAGTAATATTGCCACAATTAAAGTTTAAAGTTCATGTTATTATAATAAAGAATACATTTTAATCTTTTTATTGAACACATTTCTTACATTCAGACAATACTGCAACCATAGCAGCGGCTCAAAGAAAACCAATTGTTTGGAAGGAAAAAAGTGGTCCTGCACCGACACCTGATCCTGAACCCATTGCTCCTCCTCCTCCAGAACCTGAGCCTGTGATGAATCCTAGTTTGTTGCCGACTCCTACGAGAGGCAGGTCTCGTGCCAGGCGTGCAAGGTATGCCAGTGTCGGCATGGGGTACGGCAGAGGCCGAGCAGGGGAACCTGCATGGCCGCCCAGTCAACGTGGACGTCGCGGAACAAGGAGGAGATCCATGTATTAAAACATTAATAAAAAGAATCCTAGTATGATGTGATGCGAGTGGGCATGCGAGATTGTTTCTTATCAATTTATAATATTAGTATTCATTTTTAAAAATAAATTTTTATGTTGTCATGAAGTTTTCCTTTTTTTAAAAACATTTTTCACTTATTTTCATGGGAAATCATCCATTTGTTTACAGTAACCATTTACCTAAAATGGAAATGATTTTTTATGCAGATTCGTTGGGCATTTTTCTTGTGTGATTTTCAAGCATCGAATATTCTTTCATTAAATTATTATTTTAAAGCAAGCAGCTATGATTGATCAAGATTTAAAATTGTATCTTTTTTTTCTTTTTTTTGTCTGTGGTGTTTTTTAAAGACTGTATTTTTTAAAATTCAAATGACAATTTGTTTGTGTAAAACAATGATAAATTTTTTTGTTATATTTTAATTGCTATAAAATTTTTTTTTTTTAATGTATAATATAATTTGACTATTTTCCTAAACAAATATGTCTTTTTAAAAACAGTTTAGTATAAAAATATGTGTTAATATCTCACTTTTTATAATAATCTATATTCGGCATTGGTTTTATTTAATAAAAATACAACTTTAAAATTTAATAGTTTGTTTTTGGTGAAATTTCTACAAATTAAATAAGCAATGTATGTGTGATATGGAATGCATGATTCAGATTTTAATAACAGTGCTAAAATGTGAGTTAAGAATTTCTTAATGATCATTCTCATTAAGAACTGTGATATGCTTCTGTATGAATCCACTTCAAATGGTTCAACAAATAATTTGTTCTTTTTTAATTCCTGAAATAGACTTTTGATGCATTGTGTTTTGTTTTGATACTGTTTCATAATAAATTCATGTAAGATAAGAATGTCTGTTTAATTTATTTGAAATAACTCACACAGAAAATATTAAATAACGTTTGTATTTATGAATAACATTTGACTCGAATTTCACGATTCATGCAATTTTGTGTAAATGTGTTAAATTTTTCATGTAAATGATTATATAAAACTAATTGCTTGAATTTAGTAAATAGCATGATATATTTTATTTTTATTAGATTTGTTAGAATTAAAAGTTAGTTAATTAATATTAAAAAAAAAATTCACAAAATCTACTAATAGGTCCTGAAAAATAATAAGTAATCTAATAAAAGTCTAAATAAGGCATGTGTAATTTTTGTTTTTTACTGGTTGTATAAATTATCAGTCTTTTGAATATAAAGTTTCTGTGTTATAAGAACATTGAAACATTATTAAAAAAAAGGATGATTACTTTATTTGTATTAATACTTTATTTTCAATAATTACGACAAAATAGAGAATTTCTAAAAAAATTTTTTGTACCTGCATGTAATAATAGAAATGAACAAAATAAAAATATTAGCCATATTCAAAAGACAAATGTGGATGCAGCATAGTAACCTTTTGTTAAAGGGCTTTTATAATCTGGCACTGATAGGCTTTTTTTTTTTTTTTTTTTTTTTTTTTTTTTTTAGGTTTCAAACCTTGACTGCCAGATGACAACACAATATTACTGTGTAAACAGAACTATTGACTACATGTTTGAATTTTGTAGTTGCTAGAATGGCAATATCTCAGATATTTATGTTGTCTACACAGTTTCAATATGTGCACAAACACATTTAATCATTTAAATTTTATTTAGATACCATCTCTTGGTACTCATTGGTTTGGATGAGAGATCAGATGTATAAAAAGTTTCTATGTATAAATGTTTCAGAGGTATAAATGTTGTATAAATTATACAACATTGGGTACTACGTATTAACACCACCTTAGCTACAGTTGCGCCAATAAAGAGCAATCTTGTTGTTCGCACGCGCACGCAGTTTATCTTTTGAACACCAACCGCAGCTACAGATTTGGCAGTTTTTAAGTGGCGCCAATCTACACTTTATTGTAGATGTTAGATTGGCGCCACTTAAAACCGCCAAATCTGTAGCTGTTAGATTGGCAGCCAATTAAAAACCGCCAAATCTGTAGCTAAGGTGGCGTTAATACGTAAGTACCCAACATTGTTACATCTGAAATGTTGTATAAATCAGATGTATAAATGTTTCTATGTTTAGATGTATAAAAGTCATCCCTATAGTAGATCCTCTATCATAGGGCTGACTCCCTGACCTCTAGTAGTTCATTCTTTTGTCTTAACCCCACACTGGACAAGGTCCATGATGAGAGTGAAAGATCGACTTGTCACGCTGGGTCTCGGCTGGTCGATTTTCTTCCTGCCATATAAATATTTCTAAAGAGCACTTTAATTGGATAATATAATAAGGCATAATGCCTCCTACTCTATTAGCTATAAACATATTCTTTCGTATTTAACTTTTATCTTTGCAAGGCTGCACTCCACTATTAAATAAACCTTGGCCATCAACTAAGAGATACAGCACAAAATGCCTAAAATCAGGACGATGTTAAGTCTTTATTCACACTAAAACTCCTGCTATAACATTCTTTCCAGCGATAACAAACTTTGACCAGATGCCCAGCACCAGATATCATTTTCTCTGAATATAACAGGTGGACTGAAAAGCTCGTAGGCTGACACATAGATGGCGCTACTAGTATTAAATCCATATGATTTTTAGTTAGCCCTAACCTTCAAAAGACACGTGTATAAATTTGACAGCTGTTGCACTATCGGTATGCGAGTTATAGCATTTTTAGTGTTCATCACGTGCAGTCCACTCGGCTGACTGTCGATTGGACTCCGGTGTGAAATGATGGAGCCATGTTTCATCCATTGTCACATATCGACGCAAAAAAGTTCTGGTATATTACGATTGAACAGCTCTAAACACGGCCTAGAATCATCAATTCTGTTGTTGTTTTGGGTCGTTTGTGAGCTCTTCGCGGCACCCAAACTTTGAACAGAGCAATATGCTTTATCCCTTTATATCCAAATATTCATTCACGATATGTCCAACACGTTCCTTTGATATCTTTAGGGTCTCAGCTATCTCAATCAACTTCACTTTACGGTTATCAGAAATTATTTTTGGACTTTTTGGATGTTTTCGTCAGTAACAGCCACTTTGGGGCGTCCACTGCGTGCATGGTCCTCGGTTTCGCTCATTTCGCCTCGTTTAAATTTAGCAAACCACTTCTCTACGGTTGATTTTCCTGGTGCAAAGTCCGAATAATGTTTATCAAGCCAAGCCTTGGCTTCAATAGTATTTTTTTTCCGCCAAAAGCAATGCTTTATTAACACATGAAACTCCTTTTTTTCCATTTTTTCAAACTAACAAAAGTTACTTCACTAAAAATGCTATAACTCCCATACTAATAGTGCAACAGCTGTCAAATGTATACACGTGTCTTTTGAAGGTTAGGCTAATTAAAAATCATATGGATTTAATACTAGTCGCGCCATCTATGTGTCAGCCTACGAACATGTCAGCCCAACTGTTAGTCGTATTCAATTTTACCAAGGGATAAAGACTTTAAGAGCATTTAACCAGAAACTATGTTAGGTTTTTGAATGATTACATTTATGAAAAAAAGAAATTTTTATATATAAGGCAACTAATATGAAAAAATTCTTGCATATTGCTCTTAAAAATTTATATTATACAAGTCAACACTGTATGTGCCAGATTAAAGAGAGGTTACTGGATATATGTATTGCTTGCTTTTATGCACAATTGATTAAAATATTTATTTATTTCTGTTTTTATTTAATATATAAATAAAAAAATTCTACAGACAACAATCAAAGTAGCAATAAAATAATCATTATATTGTTGGGAAAAGAAGTTATGAATTCTTCTAATTAATTAATTGTAATCCTAATAGTATTGTAATCCTAAAGAAACTGGCGAAATGTTCCGGGTTGCAAGATTGGCGACTTCCTCAAGGGAAGATTCTAGATTTTAACCACTTAGCACTATTTTTTACAATAGTTCCATTTAATTAGTTCCATTAAACAAAATCATTTAGATTTTTTTTGTAAGTTGTATGTGTAAATTTTATAAAATATATCCAAAACTTTTTTTAACTTGTATGTAACTTTTACTTTTAATGTAAAGGAGTAACTTTAACTTTTTATGTAAAGGAGACAAAACATATTGGAGAACATTTAAATTTATCCAGAACTAATGTTATGCTTTCTGTATACAAGGTTACGGATTGAATTGAACCAATATGTTACTATGGGGGTGCCCCATATGATTTATGAGTTCCCAACTTTTTATCTCATTTTCCACTTTTCGTTTTAAGTACTAGTAGTACTTCATGCTTTCTAAATCGTCGTTTAAATGCCAAAAAGTTTGATCGTTTGATCAGTAATTTGTCTTTTCCTTTCATGTCCAAATATACTTCTTTTATTGTTATTCTTTTGATTGTCAGAAAGTGTCGACAACGTTTATGGTATTTCAGAAGGAAATTTGGACTCCTGAAATTTCGAATTTTTCAGTGATTTTGGAATTTTAAATTTTGGAGTGTATTTTAAGGAGGTCTTATTTACACTTCTGCAAATTTGGTTGAGAATAAAAACATTTTGATAAATTGAGATAAAGTAGCGTCAGCGAGCATACATCTCAAAGCACCAAGTCAAGTCACCAATATGTTTTTATTCTGAATGGTTATCTACAACGATACATTTCTAATTACAAAATAATAATAAAAATGAATAAAAAAGCAAGACAATAATTTATCTGAGATACAATTTGAATTAATCAGCACGGTTTGAAAACATTAAAAAAATCTTAGGTTTTTCAACAGTCCCTTGAACATGTTAATTAAAATCTGCGTTTGAAACGCACACAAAATCCATTGTTTCTTTATTAAAATTGGCAGTAAAATATTTCACATGTTTCAACTTTTGTGGATTTTCCACAAAATCTTCGTCATTCCCCAATAATTTTCGAAATATTTCGACTTATTCGTAATTAGCCTTGTGTATTGAAAATAAAACCCATGCTATTTCAGCATCTACAACAGCGGTGGCCAACCCGCCTTGAATATTTTTCCGGCCCGTGAGATTGATCACACTTCTACAAAATATATTTATTTTATAATGGACAAAGAAGTGAAAACCATTGTATTAAAAAAAAAAAACATTATGTGTGCATCCCTATATTCAAAAATGAACTGTCGAAATGATGAGAAGAAATGAACTTTGATTTTAAAATAATATTCTTGAGAATATAGGGCAGATATTGCCTTTTTATTTATGAGTTTACAGTTATGAGTTCGCAGAATAATTAAATTATATTCTGCTAATTCATGATGTGCGTGCATCTAATATAACGGATTCTACGTTTCACTTTAAGTGACCGCAGTGACCATTCCTAGATGCGCATAGTTGATTGTTGATTGCAGGGCAAACTAGAACGAGTTCAACTTTTTCAACAACTGAGCTTTTTGATTCAACTTAACCTGCGAATCGATTTTTTTCGAAAATGAAATTGACCCAACACAAAACACGCTCAAGCATAATGGACGCAACACCCATTACGGTGTGCAAATATCCAAATGGAGGTCGATTTGCAAAAGCTAACTGAAAGAGGGGAGAAACAACTATCGCACTCGTAAAACAAATAATTTTTAATGATTTCATTTATTTTATTTCGTTTATATTTATATATTTTTCACATTTCATTTTTAGTGTTATGTATTTTTTTTACAATGTGCGTTTAGTATCATTATTATATTATCTATGCTTGCATGTAAGAAGAATAGTAAACGCAAAAGATAATAACTCATTATGTTTCCATTTTTCACTCCAAAAATGTCTGCAGGAGGCCTAAATCTAATAGGGGATATAGTATAATTTTATAAGCGTCCCGCGGAGTTAGGATGCGTTTCCAAACTGGCCTGCAAGATCATTTGGGTTGGCACCCCTGCTCTGTAATATATTTCAAATTTTAGTAAATTTAGTTTAACGCTTTCTCTGTCATGAGGATGTGTTGATAGTTATTGTCCCACTGTAGAAAATAGGTTTACCAAGAAGATCTACTTTATATATCGAATAGGACTGAAAAGGGGTAATAAAACATGATTATGTGTATCACATTGTAATAATAGGCTTTTCCTGATAGAATAGTTTGTCTACGCTCCAGCACGTGATTGGCAGTAGAGATAAAATTATTTCCTGAATGCCACAACACGCACAGGCGCTTGATGTTTAAGAATGAAACACAATAATGAAAAAAAAATTTTTTTCTCTAATGCAGCTGGAATACACATAGACAGTGGTCTTCTATGCCTTAAGGCAAGCTCTGCACCGACGTTACTCACTGAGCACTACCCATTGGGTGCTTGTAGCTTGAAGATAAGCTACGGACGCGGAGTAACAATACTCCCGCAACGCTCTACGATCCTGTTTAGACCGGGATCTACGGTTTAAAGTGGATTCCGAACCACGACAAACATCCATAACACCGTCGGGATTCGAACCCGAAACCTGCAGCACCGAGAGCCAGAGCGCTAGCCACTCGGCCATCAGGACCCACAATACTGAAAATAAGTGAAAAAGGCATTATTTTAATTCCATTAATTAATTATTATTAATTCACGCTCTGCCTATATATATCTTGTTCACATTTTCATTCGTTCATAAAATACTTTTTATTCATCCACTCCAATTCAAATACATTTATTTTGGACTTGTAGTGGATGACACTGGATGTTAATACAGTTTTTTTCAAATATTAATTTATTCATTTAATTTAATTCATTAATTTTAGTTTTTTAGAGTTAAGTTGCATATATCTACCAATAGATGGGGCCAGATAAACTTTTAAAAAAATGAATGAAAATTACTTATAAAGGACTTTTTGCAATAGATTGAAGAAAAATAGGATAAATCCGGCGCGCGACAGCGAATAGCTTATTGTTGCTGTAATAAGTTGGATAAAAAAACACAGTATGACAATAACTCTTTTTATTGACTTGCTAGGTAAAGCTTAATGACAAGCATAATACGCAGAAGCATAACAACTAACAAGTAATTGAAATGAATCCCACTAACATTATAAACTAGTGAACATCCGCGGTTACCCTCGGTAGTTATGTTGGGGTAAGAGTATCGCATATGTATGTATATCGATGTTTGGAATGTATATATCCTGAATCAAACCTATGATTTTTATCCTGAAAATCCCGCAGGAACGGAAAAGCTAAATGAACGCGAATGAAACTGCGGGGTATCCACTTGTAAAAAATACTAATGAGATTTGTGTAATTGTGAATTTTCACTGACAATAGTTTGTAGTTAGCAAGTATATGCTCGCTCAGAGCGCGTACTCGGCGACTGGTCTAGAAAAAGACAATGGCATAAAAATTAAAACGGTTTTGGCCTTTGGTACTTACTGGAGTAAACAGTATGGCCCTAAGGCTGAAAAGTTTGAGACCCCTGTGTTAGAGACTTATTAGATTGCATTTTTTTTTTTTTTTGCGGGGGTGTGAGAACTGCTAAACTAACGTCTCTACAATTTATATTACAAGAATTTTTTTTTTTTTTTTTGGTCTGAATGGGCGAGTGGCCAGCGCTCGGTATCACAGGTTTCGGGTTCGAATCCCGACAGTGCCATGAATTTGTGTATGGTTCGGAATCACTTTAAACCGTAGGGCCCGGTCTAACGGAATCGTAGAACGTTGCGGAAGTGTTGTTACTCCGCGTCCGTAGCTTATCTTCAAGCTACTCGCACCTCCTGGGTAGTGCTAAGTGCGTAACGTTAGTGCAGCTCTTGCCTTAAAGCATCAAAGACAATTGTCTAAATGTTTGCCAGCTGCATTAGAAAAAAAGATTTTTTTTTCTTTAAATAACGAATAAAGCTATAAATTCGAAGCTATATATCTTCACAACTATCTTCTAACGTATATTGTCGGTTGAAATATTTTCCATAACGTATAATACGGTAATATAATTAACGTATACTATTATTTATTATGATATATATATATATATATATATACATATATATTAAAAAAATTTTTTTCTTCTAATGCAGCTGGCAAACACTTAAACTGCTGTTTTGGATGCCTTAAGGCAAGCGCTGCACAGACGTTACTCAATTTGCATTACCCAGGGGAGCGTGTAGCTTGAAGATAAACTACGGACGCGGAGTAACAATGTCCCCGCAACGCTCCTGTTAGACCGGGAGTTACGGTTTAAAGTGGATTCCGAACCACTACACAAATCCATGGCACCATCGGGACTCGAACTCGAAACCTATGGTTCCGAGCGCCAGAGCGCTAGCCACTCGGTCGTTCAGGCCCTTAATATATATTAACATAAATTATATTATTGATGTATATTTTATCTAACGTACATTGCCGATTGAAACGGAGACTAAATGCTGAGGTACAGCTCTTACCACTTGAACGCGTGACTGAGACATCACTCCGCGCGATGCGCTGGATGTTTAGCGCCAAATCACGTGCTGGCGCTATATGGGCTACGAAAGTGTTCATGGTTTTCCTCCATACCTTCTGACATACAGATGTATATCTTTGAATGTGCTGTAAGTTAAATAAGTAAATGTCAAATGCTGTATAATATTTTTTAAATTTTATTTACACTCTAAATAAACAAAGATTTCCGGCGAAAATTATTAGAATTGGAGGATTGAATCCTAGTTTTGGAACCCCAAGTTCGCCAATGATGTACAAAATGTGATACGATATTTACTACTGTGCCCAAAAAGTACGAAAAATTATTATTATTTTTTTTCAAAAAAACTCTTTATTTATTCTTCCAAATTTATTTCATCACCTTCAAAGTAATTCCCTCCGGACACAATGCACTTATGCCAATTTTTTCCCAATCCTCAATGCATGCTAAAAGTCATCGGCAGGGATGGCCTTTAAAGCGCACGGCGATTCACGTTGAGTCTCTTCAATCGACTCAAAACGGTGCCCCCGGTGGTTTAGGGAATAGTCAGAAGTCACACGGTGTGAATACGGTGGTTGTGGAACGATATGGGTTTCATTTCTGGCGAAAAAGTCACGAAGAATCGATGCAGTGTGAGCTGGCGCATTCAGTGTTTTCGGTACCCATCGAGATGGGACGCGTTTGATGCTCAAAATGGAATGGACCGATCTTTTTGAAATTCCAACTTCATCAGTAAGGTCTCTCATTGTAAATCGACGGTTCGCGAGCATCAAATCTTTAATTTTTTGGACGTGAGCTTCGTCGGTTGAGGTGGAGGGTCGACCCGAGGGCTTTTCGTGTTCAACGCGTTCTCTGCCTTCTTTGAACTGCTTATACCATCCGTAAACATTTCTGCCCGATATAGAAATGCTCACCGAATGCCTTCTGCAACATTCTATACGTTTCCGCAAACAAAATTGAATGCAAGTTCTTTGCTCAATTCATTCAGACATTTCAAAAATCGCTGTAATCAGGTTTTAGCGTCTCACAAAACCAAGCGTAACTCAAATACTGAATAGTTTGTAGTTAAATTTCACACAGATGTCAAGGACAACCTAAAAAGGGGAAAAAAATTCAATTTTCAATTGAAATCGGGAAAAGCCCCGGGAATTTTCAATTGATTTCATTTTTCGTACTTTTTGGACACAGTAGTATAAACATTCTAATAGAAGACATTATAGTGCTTATCATTCCTTGCGCTGTGTTTTTAATTCTTCACTAAAAACTGGGAGTAAAAGGACACGAGTCAAGAGTTCAGATGTACTACTGATGTATGTATAACCCTGTATTTCCCCACCTTCTTAAGATATGCTAAGTGTGTTTGTAAACAACAACCCAACCAGCTGAATTGGCTTCTATCAACAGCTTTCAATGGTTACGTAGTTTTTTCACCAAGTGCATCAATCTGATATGGAGCAGAACTTCTATCAGAAAATCTATTTCCTTGTTAATTTCCTGTTTGATTTTGAAGAATTCGGACTCCTTTTGAGCACAATTTGTCATTAGCTCAATCGCCTGTTATCATTGTTTGGAATGTTTTGCAAATACTGATATTCAGTTCCAAAAGAATGAGGTCTATTGCAACTCCGATGTATGTCCTTCAAAGGTAATGCATCGTTATAATAAAATTTTAGAATGTTTATTGTATAAAAAAAAAAAAAAAAAGAAGTTTTAAAAATTTCTTTCTGAAAATAAAATATGTAAATTATAGTATAATTTATTTTTAGAAATAAAGTAATTTATATATTATAATTTAATAATCAAAATAAAACGATATTCGTTCCTTTACATTCATTCTAAATCAGCATTCATTTAATAAATGAATGCTGATTTGCTATTGAAATATATTCTGTTTTATGTTCTAAAATAATTTTATGTTCTAAAAATAAAATATATTTCATGTAAAGCAGTTTTTATAACTTCTTTATTTTATATATATTATTAAAATTTGCTATTTTAAAAATAATATATGTATAATGAAGTATTTATATTCTAAAAAAAATAGCAAAATATATATATTTCATAGTATAAGCAGTTTTTAACTAATTTCTTTATATTTATAAATATATGCTATTTTATAAAAAATAATATATACATAATAAAATATGTCATTTATTTTAAAAATAAAATGGTATTTATTTCATAGTATAAGCAGTTTTATAACTTCTTTATTTTATATGTTATGAAATATATGCTATTTTATATTCTAAAAATAATATATACATAATAAAATATGTCATTTATTTTTTAAAAAATAAAATATTTATTTCATAAAAATATAACTTCTTTATTTTATATGTTATATATGCTATTTTATATTCTAAAATAATATATATAAAATATGTCATTTATTTTTAAAAATAAAATGGTATTTATTTCATAGTATAAGCAGTTTTATAACTTCTTTATTTTATTTTATATTTTATATTCTAAAAATAATATAAAAATAAAATATGTCATTTATTTTTTAAAAATAAAATATTTATTTCATAGTATAAGAAGTATAAAAATAATATATAATGTATAATTTATAAAAAAAACAAAATAATATATATTTCATAGTATAAGCAGTTTTTGTAACTTCTTTATTTTATATGTTATGAAATATATGCTATTTTATATTCTAAAAATAATATATACATAATAAAATATGTCATTTATTTTTTAAAAATAAAATGGTATTTATTTCATAGTATAAGCAGTTTTTATAACTTCTTTATTTTATATATATTATTAAAATATGCTATTCTAAAAATAATATACAGTCTGAGTAAAAACTTTAAGGCCAGTTGACATTTTTGAGAAAATGGAAACATTTAAACTGAAGAATTAAAATACCATTTGATTGATAATTATGGAGCTTAAATAAAAGTAAAAAAAGTAGAAAAATTAATTTGCAAATATTTTATTATTAGAAAATATTACAGAACACACAGATGCATATTTGAGCCTGAGTAAAAACTTTAAGGCCAACATAGAAAATAACATATAAGAAAAAAATTACAAATTCTTAGACGGTTGTGTAGGAGCCATTACTTCGAATTACTTCAAATATTCTTGTTTTCATGGATGAAATGAGTTTTTGACAAAGGGTGGGGTCGGTTTTATACCATTCATCTTCGATAGTAGATTTCAGCTCTTTTATTGATGTAAAATGTCTCCCATTTGCATAAACTCTTCTTGCTAAGTCAGCCCAAAAGGTTCTCGATTGGGTTGAGGTCAGGTGATCTAGCTAGCCATTTCACAGTTTCAACATTGTTGACTTGGAACCAATTTTTGTGCAGTTACTCGAATGGATCGGTGCATTGTCTTGCTGATATTTCCAATTTTCTCCATCAAGATATTCAGCATTTGGCAAAAGATGATTTGTTAGGACATTTGGTATCCTTGTGAATTCATTTTACCTGAAACGAATGCAATTGAGCCCACACCATTATAAGAAAAACAGCCCCACGTCATGACAGACCCTCCACCTAATTGGCGCTTGGAGAATATTTCTTTTTTCATTTCTTATATCATGCCAGTAGAAATTCCAGCCATCTGGTCCATCCAAATTCCATTTTTTTTCGTCAGAAAAAATAATTTCTATCCATTGGTTGTCCCAGGTCATGACTTTCTGGCCAAAGTTCAAACGCTCTATTTTGTGTCTCTGCAGTAACTGAGGCTTAGTCAATTTTGCTGCATAAGTGTACCTTCCAGACCTTCTAATTGTGTTATAAATAGTTTTTTGACAAACTTTCAAACATGTCGTCGGAATCAGTTTCCTGGTTGAGTACTTTACAGTAGATGCAAGTTGGCAAATTCTTCTTTCATCACGCGAGGACAAAGCTTTAGGTCTTCCCCCATATTCTTTTTACCCTAATTGTCTTTCAATTTTAAAAAAACTGTTGTCTACAGTCTTTGATCTTCCTATCTTTATCACAATAGCGCGGCTACCCATTCCTGTTGAAGACAAAGCTTCTATCTGTCCTCTTTCACGATCAGTTAACTTCTTACCCTTCGCCATCTTCACAAAGATCACCAATACTTCGAAGAAACGTATGACAAATATGAAAATTGCAGCTTTGTCACAAGCTAGTAGTTGCAATGGTAATTACACGATTATATTATATTTATTTTTAAAAAATGACTGGTGGCCGTAAAGTTTTTACTCAGGCAGAAATACTAACTTTGTAAATAACCACATGTTTCTCATAATTATGTATTTACAAATTATGTTTACAGCATTTATTTCTTATCAATGAACTTTAATAATTAATATTATTTGAATCCCTTTTATTTCATTTTACATTTTCTCAAAATTTTTTACTGGCCTTAAAGTTTTTACTCAGGCTGTATATAATAAAGTATATTACTTATTTTCTAAAAAATAAAATAGTATAGTCCCTGTCGTGCCATGGATGTTTGGAGTGGTTTTTGGAATCCACTTTAAACCGTAGTTCCCGCTCCTAATAGGTTCGTAGAGCGTTGCGGGGGCATTGTTACTCCGCGTCCGTATCTTCAAGTTACACGCGCCCCCTGGTAAGCAAAGTGAGTAACGTCTGTGCAGCGCTTGCCTTAAGGCATCCATGACCAAGCTGTCTAAGTGTTTACCAGCTGCATTAGAACAAAAAAAGTTTAATAACTTCTAAGAAGCTTTTTTAGTACTTAATCTACCGATCTCGCTGTAGCGCGTGATGTAGCGCCAGCACTAAAGAACAAATTATGCGCCAGCGAGTGATTTGGCGGCAAAGCTAAAGAAACAAATCGCCCGCCAGTGCATGATGTGGTGTCAAAGCTAAAGAACAAATCATACGTCAGCGCGTTGTGTAGTGCTACTACTACTAGTACTACACCACCACATCATTGCACCTAGAGCTGAGTTGCCCCATCTCAGTTTGGGAATGATGTGGGTGTGAAGTCTGACTCTGCTCCGTGACGCTTCGTCATATGAGACCGGGATCTACAGTGTAAAGTGGATTCCAAAACCACTACAAACATCCATGGCACCGCCGATATTCGAAGCAGAAATGTGTTGTACCGAGGGCCAGAGCTCTAGCCACTCGGCTATTGCTAAAGACTAAATCATGCGCGGAGGCTTGATGTTGCTGCCCACAGTATTGGAATCATGCAAATATTTCTCTTTCATTTTGCATTCGAATCCGACGTCACATGCTGAAGGCATGTGATGGGTCGTGACGTCGGGCACGGATGTATAAATTGATATGTAAATCAAGTGAGCTTAACTCGATGGTCGGCTGGCAGCAGATAACATGTTTTTGATCATGATTAAGTTAAAACCAGAAGTATGGTTTTTGTAAAGTTTTAATTTTATTTCTTTATGTATAATAAAATTTACTTTCTTAAATTTATTAAAGTGTAGTAGTGTTTGCTTCTTCTATACTCTACACCGCGGCACTCGGCTAAATTTTCCGATAGATGTGACGTCAATGCTAAAGAAACAAATCACTCGCCAGATCGTGACGTGAAATGATGTCTGAGTCGCCAGTCTCGCCTACGCGCGGAAAGAATTTCGCCTCAACATTTTGTCTCCGCTCCAACCGGCACTATATATTAAGGCTCGTCCAGACGAGAGCGCACGTGTGACTTTCGCTCCAAATGTCTCATTCTGACCGCGAAATGCAACACACGTTATTTCTGGCTATGAGTGACAGCTGGTCGTAAATGGGGTCCCTTTTTATGTGCGGAAAAACCAACTCTTGCCAGAGCGACATGATTTTCTGTCACACCGGTTTTTAATGAGTTTGCGAAAGCCATTCCTCCCTCATGCACTATCATCTGGGCGTGGCTTTAGGTGTGTCTGCCGGTATTGGCGTAGAGCAAGGGTCTCCAAACTACGGCCCGCCAGTGTCATCCATCCGGCCCGCGACAGCGAATAGCTTATTGTTGCTGTAATTTGGATAAAAAATACAGGGATCGGTGCAATACTCCAATTACTGCGATCTCGAAGTGAGTGGAATATACCAGAACTTTCTCGAACCAATGAGATTGTTACAGCGCTTTCGATACTACTAGCGCCACATGTCAGCGATAAAGGATATTACCTACCTATTTCCACTTTTGACCACTAGATGTCGTCAAGTGTCACGGTAGTATCGATGCACACAGCAGTAATTGAACCAGCGAATTTAGTATGCCCGCTCAGAGCTCGTACTCGGCGACTAGTCTAGAAATTGTAGATAATAGCAGAAAAATTAAAACGGTTTTGGCCCTTGGTACTTACTGGAGTAAACAGTATGTATGGCCCTAAGGCTGGAAAGTTTGGAGACCCCTGTTCTAGATCATCATTGCGAGCTTCCACCATTCGGCATAACCCTTTATTCACCATACTTATATCTTCGATAGTTTTATGGCATCGACAACTGGTCCCTAATTGTACCGAATTTAAACTTAAATTCTTTTATTTTTAATTTTGTATTTTTATTTTGTATTTTACTTTTATAGTTTATTGTTGCTGTAATAAGTTGAATAAAAATACAGAATGATAATAACTCATTTTTATTGACTTGCTAGGTAAAGCTTAATGACAAGCATAATACGCAGAAAATTTATCTTAAGCATAACAACTAATGAATCCACTAACATAAACTAGTGAACATCCAGCTGTTAACCTCGGTAGTTACGTTGGGGTAAAGAGTATCGCATATGCACGTATATCGATGTTTGGAATGTATATATCCTGAATCAAACATAGGATTTTTATCCTGAAAATCCCTCAGGAATGGAAAAGCTAAATTAACGCAAATGAAAAAAAAAAAAGCGGGGTATCCACTTGTAAGAAAATACTAATGAGATTTATATAATTGTGATTTTTCACTGACAATAGTTTGTAGTTGTGGATCCAATATTATGTTATACCAATTATTAAAAGAGATTTAAGATGCTCATTGGTTAACTTAGATCTGTAAACATTCTTTTGTATTTCATTTTTGGAGAATGTTTTTCTCACACAAATAAGTAGTACCAAAAACAGAAAACACCACACGAGCAAATTTCTGTAAATTATCAAATTGTATCAGTGGAAGATTCTTATAAAACTCCAAGAAAGTTTTGCCCTTGGTTCTTACTGAGTAAACAGTATGGCCCTGAGGCTGAAAAGTTTGGAGCCTTCTGGCGTAGAGTAAAGGTTATAAGCTAGTTGTAAAGGTATGCGGATAGCTTTATTAGTTAATAAAAAACAATATTGTAATATACGTTGTAAATCTTGTAATATGAGTTGCGGAGACTATAATTCTGCAGGACATTCACGCCCCCAAAAAAGAAAAAAACAAGTAATATAAAAAAAAAAATTTTAAAGTAAATTCCTACTTTTTTTCCACTCTATTGCAGAAAAGTCCTTTATAAATAATTTTCATTCATTTTTTTTAAAGTTTATCTGGCGCCCTCTATTGGTAGATACATGCAACTTAAATCTGAAAAAAAAAAAAAACTAAAATGAATGAATTAAATTTAATGAATGAATGAATATTTGAAAAACTGTATTAACATCCAGTGTCACAAGTTAAAAAAAATGTATTTGAACTTGAGTGGATGAATAAAAAGTATTTTATGAACGATTGAAAATGTGAACAAGATATATATAGGGAGAGTGCGGGCTAATAGAAGGAATTGAAAAATGCAATCCAATAAGCCTCTGAACTTTCGGACGAGAAATCGAGTGATGAAGAATTTGATGTGAATAATGAAGAATTCATTCTTCCTCAAGGTTTGCAGTCATAAGATCGTTGTAACCAATTTATAATGTTTCATTTATATTAAATATTTGTTAGTCATGAAGTATTATACAAAAATAATGCATTGTGTCACTCATTTTCATTACTGCGTTTCATTTTTATATATCACGCGCCAGTGTGTCATGTGCTATTAAGGGAATAGGAATTTATTTGGGGAATAATTTTACCTCTGTCTATCACACTCTAGAACGTAGTGAAATTATACTATCAGGAAATGTCTAAATATGACTCAGTAATCAGTATGATGCACTCAATCATGCTTTATTATCACTTTTTAAATCTATTCGCTATAAAAAGTAAGTCGCCTTATAGGGAAAAAACCCATTTCTACGACGGGACAATCACTGTCGACACTATTTGGCGAAGACGAAGTTTATCTATAACCCTCCTAATATTAAAATATACAATAATTATATCACCTGGTCTAAAGAAATTAAGTACTTAGGAATTATCCTTGATAGTAAACTTAACTACAGATCGCATATCTACAACCTTAGAAATAAATTCAATACTCAATTTAGAATTCTCTATCCTTTAATCAAATTCAGCTTTACCTCTTAATCTCAAAATTCTAATATATCTCTCTTATCTTCGTCCAGTATTAGCTTATGCAAGCCCAGTTTGGGGTTCTGTCACACGTACAAATTTTGAAATTATTCAAAGTCTTGAGAACAAAACTTCTCAGAATGTTAACGAATTCACCCTGGTACTTTCGCAATGACGATATTAGACGAGCTCTCTCGATTCCAAGTTTAAGACAATTTGTTCATAAAATTTCTACTAAATTCTATAATGGTATGCGAAACATCAATAACCCTGTATTAAATATCCTACAAAATTACGATTATGTTATTTCTTCCCGCAAACATAGCAAAAGACCTCGCACTGTTCTAAATATTTTAAATTAATTTCTTACAACTGCCTAGATGAAAAAAAGTTCTCTTTTCTCCTAAGCTATTTTTTTCTCCTAATTTGACCTTTGTTCTTTCTGTTTTATTACATGCAACTGATTTCATCAACATCTACATTTTTGATATTTTTCATTTTATAATTTTATTAAATAAATAATTCTCTAAAAAAAAAAAAAGGGCATTTAATTATCTATTTTGGTTATTAACTCAAAGGGCATGAGACCACCGCTATGTTTCAATATTTTACAAAGAAGGAGATAGTGGCCGCTACGCGGCAAAGGATCTCCGTAATAATCTACAATAACAAGACGAAGTTTATTTTCTTAGAAACCCTGTGATAAACCTGTGATAAGATCAGAACTATCTTCAAAGGAGGTCCTTGGCCGACCTTTTCACAAGGGGAAAAAGTTCGTTTGTACTGAAGAAAATGGTCGCATTGAACGAGTCCCCCCCATCCTTTTTTTTAACAAGAATCTTTTTCAATTCCTATTATTTGCTCACACACTCGCTATATATATCTTGTTCAAATTTTCAGTCGTTCATAAAATACTTTTTCTTCATCCACTTCAGTTCAAATACATTTTTATAAAACTTGTAGTGGAGGACACTTGAGGTTAATACAGTTTTTTTTTTTTTTTTTCAAATATCAATTCGTTCATTAAATTTAATTAATTCATTTTATTTCTTTTTTACATTTAAGTAGCATGTATCTACCAATAGATAGCGCCAGATGTAAGAGGAAAATTTCCACTTTATTTGCAAACGACTTTTCTGCAATATAGTGAAAAAAAAAAATTGACTAATTTTTTTTTTATATTACTTGTTTCAATTCTTTTTGCAATAAATATATATATATATATATTCTCTAATGCAGCTGGCAAATACTTACACAGTTATCTTTTTATGCCATAAGCGAGGGCTGTACCGACGATACTCATTCAGCACTACCCAGGAGGTGCATGTAGCTTGAAGATGAACTACGGACGCGGAATAACAATAACCCCGGAACGCTCTACGATCCTGTTAGACCGCGACCTACGGTTTAAAGTGGATTCCAAACCATTACAAACATCCATGGCACGGTCGGGACTCGAACCCTATGGCATCGAGAGTCAGAGCGCTAGTCACTCGGTCATCATCATCATCATCATCATAATTATAATAATAATAATAATAATAAAACAATAGTATTCGGACGATTTTCTTTTTTTGAAAAATCTCGTTTTCACTTTGAAATAAAACTGTCTGACCAGATGATCTTTTTTGAACAGTTTTATATTATTTAATTACATAATTATTAGGCCTTGAAATAAATTTAAATAAACCTATAAGAATAACTCGTGAAAGAAATTTAAATAAACCAATAATAATCGATCGTAAAATAAATTTAAATAAACCAATAAGAATAGCTCGCGAAATAAATTTAAATAAACCCATAAGAATAACTCGTGTAAGAAATTTAAATAAACCAATAGATCGTAAAATAAATTTAAATAAGCCAATAAGAATAACTCGGAAAGAAATTTAAATAAACCCATAAGAACAGCTCGTGAAAAAATTTAAATAAACCAATAATAATCGATCGTAAAATGAATTTAAATAAACCAATAAAATAGCTTAAATTTAAATAAACCACTAAGAATAACTCGTGTAAGAAATTTAAATAAACCAATAATAATCGATCGCAAAAAAATAAATTTAAATAAACCAATAAGGATAACTCGTAAAATAAATTTAAATAAACCCATAAATAAACCCATAAGAACAGCTCGTGAAAGAAATTTAAATAAATCAATAAGAATCGATCGTAAAAAAAAAATAAACCAATAAGAATACCTCGTGAAAGAAATTTAAATAAATCAATAAGAATCGATCGCAAAAAGAAATTAAAAAATAAATAAATCAGTAAGAAATGATCAAAGTGGTCAAGGAAACGAAACGCTGACCAAGGACATAAAAAGAAAATGACCAAGGAAAACGAAAAATCCCGCTATTTAAAACAATACCCATAATTCCATGTTTAAAAATGGGATTTTTTTTTTTTTTTGCATTAAAAATATTTAACAAGAGTTTTTTTCAAGTGATTTTTAATTACGTTGCAAATATAAAAAAAAAATATTAATTTAGTTGAAAGAATTGGACATGATACTTTAAAGAGAGATTTACTGTTTTATTTTTATTATTTATTATTTTTTTTTTCATATTTTTTATTTTTATATTATTTTATTTTTTTTCTTTCCTATTTGGAATTTAATATTTCTTAATTTATTTTACCTTTTTCTGAATAAAGAAATTTCAGAGGCACGACCACGATGAGAATTGGAATAAAAAATGTGGATTGATTATTTATTATGTGAAGAAATAATAGTAGTACAGTTTTCTAATAAAACATTAAAAGGGAAAATAAAAATTAATTGTCGATTTTTTTTGTCTCAGTTCATTAAAGAGTTTTTGCATAACGTTTTTATCGTCCGATATTTTTCTTCCTAGCCCGCATGCTCATAGTCGCTCAGTGGTGCAGTATTACAGATACGCATGCGCAATAGATACAATGTTTCCTATGAGCATGCGCGCTAGGAAGAAAAAAATATCGGACGATAAAAAAAACGCTATGCAAAAACTCTCTATTATTCAATTCCTTCTATTAGCTCACACTCCCCTATATATATCTTGTACAAATTTTCAATCGTTCATAAAATACTTTTATTCATCCACTCGAGTTCAAATACATTTTTTTTTTTTAACTTGTAGTGGATGACACTGGATGTTAATACAGTTTTTTAAATATTAATTCAGTAATTAAATTTAACTAATTAATTTTAGCTTTTTTAAATTTAAGTTGCATGTATCTACCAATAGGTGGCGCCAGATAAACTTAAAAAAGATGAATGAAAATTATTTATAAAGGACTTTCTGCAATAGAGTGAAAAACAAAAAGTAGGAATTGACTTTAATAATTTTTTTTTTTTTATATTACTTGTTATTACTATTATTATAGAAAAAAAAAAAAAAAAGTGAAAGCGAAACACTATTTTTCTTGCGGTTTAATTCTAACTTTCAAATTCTAAACAGGAAATGATGCATTGAGCTCATTGAAAGCAATCAAATAAATTAGCAGCGCGAATGTCTATAACGAGAACATCCGTTTCCATGATATGGGAAAATTCCCTACTGGTTTTTCCCTACAGAGAAGAAGAGAGACTAGTTTAAGAACTAGACTGCATTAAGAACTAGTTCGAAATCTTTTGCTTTAAAAATTCATAACGCATAGACAAAATACTCGTGATACTTCAAATTTTTTTGGGAAAACAAAAAAAAAAAAAACTGTAAGTAGAAATAATTTAACTGATTCATTTAATTTAAATAACTTCTTATTTATGTTATTTAAATAAAATTAATTATTATTTAAGTTTCTTTAATTAATTATTAATTATTTGTTAAGTTTATATTAATTAGTTTATTTTTTATTGAATGTAAATTCTTGTAAAATTTATTTAATAAATTTTTATCCAATGATAAATTTATTTATATAATATTTTGTAATTTTTTGACAATTGTAAGAAATGTTACGTGTTTTTTCCAACTACAGGCATTTAGACAGGCATCTGCTGATACTACTGTGTCCAAAAAGTAAGACCCACTTCTAAATTAAAGTTCCCGTGGCTTATGGAATTTCAATTTCTTTTTTAGGTTGTTGGCACTGTCCTTGACATCTGTGTGAAATTTTGCGTCAAAATATTCATTAGTGTTTGAGTTACGCTTGGCTTTGTGAGACGCTAAAACCGATTCCGGCGATTTTTGAAATGTCTGAATTCATTGAGCAAAGAACTCGCGTTAAATTTTGTTTGCGGAAACGTATAGAATGTTGCAGAAAGTATTCGATGAGCATTCCTATGTCGTAAAGAAATGTTTAGAAGTGGAAAACAGTTCAAAGACGACAGAGAACGCGTTGAAGACGAACAGCCCTCTGGTCGACCCTCAAACTCAACCGACGAAGCTCACGTGCTAACAATTAAAGATTTGGTGCTTGCAAACCGTTGATTTACAATTAGAGACCTTGGTGCTGATGTTGGAATTTCAAAATTACATTTTAAAAATGTTTTGAGGCTCAAACGCGTCAGATCTGTATTAGTATCGAAAACACTGAATGCGCCAGCTCACACTGCATTGATTCTTCGTGACTTTTTTCGCCAAAAATGAACCCATATCGTTCCAAAACCACCTTATTCACCTGATTTAGCATCGTACTACTTCTGGCTATTCCCTAAATTCAAAAGACCACACCGGGGACAACGTTTTGTGTCGACTGAAGAGAAACTTCAAAACTCGCCGGAATTAGTTTTAGCATCTCACAAAACCAAGCATAACTCAAGCACTAATGAATAGTTTGACGTCAAATTTCACACAGATGTCAAGGACAGTGCCAACAACCTAAAAAATGAAATACCATAGGCCCGGAAAATTTAAATTGGTCTTACTTTTCGGATACAGTAGTATGTAGAGGCATAAACTAGGCATGTAACATCAACCAATTAAAAGTGTTAGCAGGCGATGACTGAGGCGATGTTTCTCATGTTCTGCTCCGCCAGATATCCATTTTCTGCCTTGATGGGACAGTAGGGTTTCAACAAAATAACCCTTTGTGATAAAGTTCAATAATTACCATGTTGAATTATTTGTTGCCCCTCGACGATCGCCAATCTCAAGTAAATTCGGTGCTTGGCGATCAGTGCCCCTGTAGAATACCCAGAATTTAAGGGGGTTTCTTTCTAATGCAGCTGGCGATACATATACAGTTATCTTTATGCCATGCAAGGGCTGCACCGACGTTACTCACTTAGCACTACCCGGGGTGCGTGTATCTTGAAGATAAGCTACGGACGTGGAGTAACACCTTGCCGTGATGAATGGGCTTTCCACTAACAGTGCCACAACCGTTGAATGACTTGGAAGTCATTTATCCCGTCAAAAAACCGAAACAATCAAGCCTATTGAACACTACAGTTGGTTTAATGTGCAACTCATGCCAAATACATTGTCTTTTCGATTAAAAATACCGAATTCACTTTCTTTATGCCCTCACAGCGCCATCCATTAATACATTTTGGAATATTTTTTTTTGCCGTAACGTTTCCCCTTCTTTGAGTATCTTCAGTTCAACTTTGAACTCATTGTAACGAGTGATTCTTTTTTTTTTTTTGTACATCGTTTTGAAAGTAGGACTTTAATTATAATCACCCCTCTATATGAGTAATTGTAGCAGTATTGTAGGAATTGTATTGTAGCAATTGTAGCAGTATTGTATGTATCGTGAGTCATAGTAGCAGCGCGTTTTTGCAAAAGCCGCAAGAATGAATTTCGAACTAAGCAACGGTCTTTTAATGTACTTCAATCATAATTTTTTACCATAAAATTTTTGTTTCTAATAATTCATTTTTCTATTAGGAGTAAGTATTGCAGAAATCCAACCTGCGCTCATTTGACGTACTAGATGTTGCACAAAATGCATTTCTTGTGCTTTGGGTTGTTCAGCCTGGTGTGCCTTCTGAATCTCGTATCCAGAGGACAGACTACATTGTTAGAACCTGGTTCTTGCTCACAAGAGTGCCGGAATCCTGCGAACAACGAGAATTCAATCAGAGCAAAATGCTCTTGTAGCTCCAGCTGCACTGTCTACGGAGACTGCTGTTATGACTCTCCATACAGAAATCGAAGTAAGTTTCGAAGCAATGGAAATTATTATTATTATTTTTTTTTCAATTCTTTTTCTTTTCTTTCACTAACTCTGATCAAAATTGCTTTTTCAATTCCTACTAATTCTTCACACTCTATATATACACAGTCCAGTCAATTCCTACTTTTTTTTTTTTTTTTTCACTCTATTGCAGAAAGTCCTTTATAAATAATTTTCTTTTCATTTTTTTTTTTTTAAAGTTTATCTGCCGCCATCTATTGATAGATATATGCAACTTAAATCTAAAAAAAAAATTTAATTAATGAATTAAATTTAATTACTGAATTAATATTTGAAAAAACTGTATTCACAACCAGTGTCATACAAGTTCAAAAAATGTATTTGAACTTGAATGGATGAATAAAAAGTATTTTATTAACGCTTGAAAATTTGAACAAGATATACACAGTCCAGTCACATTAATGTGACCACCACCTACTTTCGACGTCAACATGAAATAACCAATCAGAAAAGGCAGGTGGCAGCTCATTGCATTGGAGTGTATATAAAGGATGTCCTAGGGCATCGGAAAGCATTTCAATCATTGGCGTAATGCAGAAACGTAGCGATTTATCCGACGTCTAAAAGGGCATGACTATTGGCTTTCGGACCAAGGGTGGAAGCATTTCGAAAAAGGCTAATTTTGTGAACTGTTCGAGTGCCGCCGTGGTGAAAGTATACCGTGCATGGCAAAATGACACTATCCAAAATCAGCGGCGTGGCACATGTGGTGCACCACGGGATATAGATGACAGAGGCGAACGAAGGTTACGGAGATGCGTTCGGGCGAATAGACGTGCAACTGTTGAGCAACTGACCGCCCAGATGAACCAAGGAGCTACCAAGAGTGTATCCTCAACAACGGTTCAGCGAACGTTGCTGCGCATGGGCTTCCGCAGCAGACGCCTGGTTAATGCACCTATGCTGACTGCTGTTCATCGGCGACGAAGGCTGGAATTTGCACGCCAGTACAGAAACTGGACGTCCACAGAGTGGCGACAGGCGGCTTTTTCCGATGAATCACATTTTATGCTACATCGGACAGATGGACGTTGGCGTATACGGCGTGAAACGTCTGAAAGCAAACACCCTGCAACAATTTTAAACTTGTAGTGGATGACACTTGATGTTAATACAGTTTTTCAAATATTGATTCATTCATTAAATTTAATTCATTAATTTTAGTTTTTCTTAGGATTTAAGTTGCATATATCTACCAATAGACGGCGCCAGATAAACTTAAAAAAAATGAATGGAAATTATTTATAAAGGACTTTCTGCAATAGAGTGAACAAAAAAGTAGGAATTGACTTTAAAACATTTTTTTTTTTTTATATTACTTGTTTTTTTTTTTTCAATTGTTTCTTTCTTTCACTAACTCTGATCAAAAATTACTTTCTAATTATAGTGATACTTTAAGTATTCATGGGTAGGTGTATAGTTTACGATCTTGCTTTTGGTTTTATGTGATTTTTAAAAAGTAAAAAGTAGTTATTTTTAAAGAATTTGAAGCACCTTCTATATTAAAATGGTCCTTTTTTATGTATTTTTTTCCTGAGAAAGTATCGCATCTAGGACCTTAAAATTGATTTGGTGTGCTAAATGTACATTACAGAATACGTTGTGTTACATCCATAAAATCACTTTACAATTACAGAGATTTATTACAATGTCAAATGAAAAGACAGTTAAGGAAGCATTATTACTAAATGAGACGAATATATTTAAAATTTTTGTCTCATTTTATTTTAATTTAATTTAATTCATGTCTACATGGACACCATTAATTGCACTAATCACATTAAAATGATTTCTTTACGATATTCGCTATAGTAAAATCAATGAGTACATAGTATTCCATCATCAATGAGGGCAATGCCATCATTTTGTATTACAATGGCAAATGAAAAGTCAACATTATTATTGAATAAGTAATATAAAAAAAAAAAATTTTAAGTCAATTCCTACTTTTTAAGTACTATTTTTTTTAAGTTTATCTGGCGCTATCTATTGGTAGATACATGCAACTTAAATCTAAAAAAACTAAAATTAATCAATTCAATTCAATGAATGAATTAATATTTGAAAACTGTATTAACATCCAGTGTCATCCACTACAAGTTAAAAAATGTATTTGAAGTTGAGTGGATGAATCAAAAATATTTTATGAACGATTAAAAATGCGAGCAAGATAGATATAGGAGAGTGTGAGCTAATAGTAGGAATTGAATGAGACGCGTGTATTTAAAATTTTTTACCTCATTTTATTTTATTTTAATTTAATACATCTTTATATGGACACCACTAGTGACAATGCCTTCCATCCAAGTCTCATTTGATTTTTATATAAAGTGTCACTTAAGCAACAGAGTTGAGCTTTTCCCCCTTCAAACTTTCACTCTCTTTTAAGCCACCTATTCCTTTCTTAGCTAGCAAAAATCTGCCTGGTTCATTACCTAAAATGTCACAGTGTCCAGGGATCCCCTGGTGGATGATGTGTGGCCCGTCTACCATCAAACTGTCAAGAAGAGCTCGACTTTCCAAGATATTCTTAGAGGAGGTTGCTTCATACGACCCTATGAACATGACATGAAATTTCCTGGTTGAAAACTGTAAATTTACAGATTTACAAATTATTTTCAACGGATTTATTCTGCAATCAAACAGATTTACAAATTTATATACACAGTCGAGTCACATTAATACACCACATTAATACAGTCCAGTTACACCGCCTACTTTCGACGTCAACGTGAAATGACACATCACAAAAGGCAGGTGGCAGCACATTGCAGTGGAGCGTATATAAAGACTTAATACCACTTAAATACCACACTCCACTTAAAACCAGAATATATATATTTTTCTTTCTTTCTAATGCAGCTGGCAAACACTTAGACAGCTTGGTCTTGTATGCCTTAAGGCAAGCGCTGCACGGACGTTACTCACTTAGCACTACCCCCAGGGGGCGCGTGTAACTTGTAGATAAGCCACGGACGCGGAGTAACAATGCCCCCTAAAGCCAGAATATACAAGAGTGTATATTCAGGTGACAGGTGGTCACATTAATGTGACTGGACTGTGTATTAGATATTACAGAGTGTGTATTGAAATTTTACAGGGTGTTTCGATGGTTAAATATTATGCACAACAAAAGTCCTTCTTATTTCGAATACAATTTGATAACTTTTGCAGGCTTTCCAACCGAAAGACCGAGCCCGTCCGACGACATATGCATCCTGCTGTCAACAAGGGGAAGCTTCCTGGCCGTCGCCAAATGCCCTCGCACCTGGCTGCTGTCCTCGCAGTTCTGCACCCAGGGCCTCGGACATCTGCCTCCCGTCACCAGCACCGCCAGTGGCACCACCTACGCTAACATCTACTGCGCAATCTGCAACGGGGACGGAGAGGACGTCACCACGTGGAACGTGAGACTGAGGTCAGATTTGAGTTGCTCGATAATACCACTTTATGTTTCAACCAATGCAGTAAAACCCTCCCAAACACTCTTGGTATTTTACTAGAAAATCGGGAGGATCTTTCCAACTTAGACCGAGATTCCACCAGACTGCTTCTTCTCGCTTCTTGAGTGGCCACGCGAGTGCCCTCACTTTTTGGGCAGGGTCAAAAACATTTCCCCTCAGTGCCGTTGGTGCTCTTCTGATATGGCCCGCACATATTTTGATTTGTTTGGGATTTGACAAAGACGATGTCCTCCGGGACCCTCAACTGTTTTTAGACATTTTCGGATTCATGGGAATTGTCTAGCCCTGCTAGACGGTTCCGAGATTAGTGACAACAACAACTAATGCAGTGTTTTTCAAACGCTTTCATTTTGAGTCCTCCTCCTTTTTTGTTCAACATCGGTGAGCCTTGAGTATCCCGCGAACAACATACGGATAATATATGAAGGGAGAATGGAAGGAGCCTTTCGAAAGGACTTTTAATTTGCAGAACGTGTCATATCAGAGAAACCACGAACATTTTCTCACACATCACCTCCGTTCCTTGGGTTATGTAACCCCCCTGCCAATTAGCAACGGGAAGATGATATATGGATAGGCCTCATGTATACGATTAACAACCCACCTACACTACTACTACATCACACCACATCCCTGTGCCTAGAGCTGAATTGACCCTTTACAGTTTGGGAATGATGTGGATAAGAAGAAGTCCGATTGGGCTCTGTGACGATCTACGGTCACATGTGACCTAACCTATGGATTAAAGTCGATTCCAAACCCCTGCAAGCGTCCATGACACTGCCGGAACTCGAACCCGAAACCTATGGTACCGAGCGCCAGCCACTCGACCATCAGGCCCCCACAACCTACAGATGTTGATGGTAGGACTTCTCCGCATTTGCGTATTGTATGGATGAAAACCCTGATAATCCCCACCATTCTGCTTGACTATCGATGGCAGATTCTTTACGCACATTGTCAGAAACGAGCGTTGTCGTTTCCAAAAGCAGTGGCTGTAACCCTCCTGCCAGTGAGTTCGAACCAATCCGCCGTGTCCCTTTAGATAGCTTGAATGTCAATGAAAGATGCCTTTAACATGCTGCCACAATCTTTTAATTTCACGACTGTAACAGAAGCCGACAGGGATTTCGAAGCTACACGCTAGCCGACCGTTTGACTGCAAGTCTGGCCTCGAGCACTTTTAAGAAGAGAAAAGCGTGACATGATTATTTTTAGGTCTTCGACTCACTGGCAACATTTCAGTTTGGTGATCTCATAATCGCAATACTGAAAAGTTTTATTCCACATTAAGTGATCCAAAGTTGCTGTTGTTGATGTGTAAAAGCAGCATAGATCCAAATGTTTATATCATTAAATAAGAAGAAATTTATTTTAAAGGAAAATTAACCCGACTCAGGATTCAAAATGATACATCATCGCAACAAACGAACAAACAAATTGTGGCGTTCATAAAATACTTTTTATTCCTCCACTCAAGCTCAAATACATTTTTTTGAACTCGTAGTGGATGACACTGGATGATAATACAGTTTTTTCAAATATTAATTCATTCATTAAATTTAATTAATTAATTAAAATGTTTTTTTAGATTTAAGTTGCATATATCAACCAATAGATGGCGCCAGATAAACTTTAAAAAATGATTGAAAATTATTTACAAAGGACTTTCTGCAATAGAGTGAAAAAAAAAGTAGGAATTGACTTAAAATGTTTTTTTTTTTTTTTATTACTTGTTTAATTTAAAAGCACAATCATTTGATTGATTTGGTTTATCGCTGTGCGGTCATTTTTGTGCACACGAGTGCTAACAGTCCGAGACCTACAGTTTAAAGTGGAATCCGAACCACTCCCAAACCTTGCTCCCTACCGCCAAGATTCGAACCTGAAACCTGTGATACCAAATGCCAGAGCGTTTGTCACCAGGCCGCACACACACAATCACTTGTCTGAACAAATGCAGATGAGGACTAATTCACTGCTCCCTAATTCAACAGGTTTTAAATATCATTTTTACTAGGAGGCTGAGTGACTAGCAGGAGGTAAAAGCGAAACAATATAGTAGTGGTTAAAATACTAAAAAGTCGATTGCATGATCAAAAAAATGAAGTAGAATCATGAATATAGTAATAAAACAGTTGTCATCTGAACAGGATAAGATGGATGAAAAAGTAGTAAGAGAACACATTCAAATGTTAAAAATTTGACATAAAAGTAAATTTGGATACAATTCGTCAGTACAAGACCATGTTTTATTCTATGCATGAAAACTGTCTGTTGAAAGAGAGGCCGAGTCCGAATCTGAAATGGTTGTTCTTTCAGGTGGCTTGTTAAATCTTTTTTTTATGATGCACGAAATCTTCAATTTTTAGAATACAATCTTTTTAGGTGTTTTGTTTGTCTGATTGCAGAATCTTTCTGTTTTTTTTTTTTTTTTTTTTTTGTATTTTTTATCTGATTTGGTCATTGAGGGTAAAAGCATTTGTGGAACGAACGGGTTTAACTTATATATAGTAGCTGGGGTCTGCTGAGGAACAGAGTCAGAATTAGTTGGAAAAGATATCAAATTTACAGATGAAGTGGAGATATTTGTTGGTGGTTTTGGAGAGGGAAAAGGGCTTCAGAAGATTAAGTGGTGGGCAAACAATGCCCGTTATGGTAGAGTCGGTGATGGCAATGAAACAAGTTGGTTTAGTTATTGAATGTGTAAAAGGAATTTGTTTTCATGGTAATATCAGCATAAGAGATAGTAGATGGCGAGACTATTTTGCGTGCTCTATAATGAGGTATGCTACGAGTAATTTTTATTTTCCGAATTTTTTTCCCTATTTGCCACTTGCTTTGTGATGCAAAGATTAAATGCTAACTCTCGAGTTGCTCCAACGCCAGCATTTCTAGTATTGTAATTATACACCATCCAGGGCACCAGTTATTGTTATGATACTGTCTGGCCTTCTTGTTATCATGTTATGATGCAAAGATTAAATGATAACTCTCGAGTTGCTCCAACGCCAGCATTTCTAGTATTGTAATTATACACCATCCAGGGCACCAGTTATTGTTATGATACTGTCTGGCCTTCTTGTTATCATGTGTGAACAGGATGTTGTCATGGCTAGAGATCCGTGGCGTCTCCCAAAAATGTGAAGCTATAAAATAAAAAATAAGAGTATAAGTTATTATTTGAAACAGATTCATCTCCTCGCACAACAAGAGACACTTTCATTTGAAAAACTTTTATTTAAAATAAAGCTAACTTTCACGTGATTTTATTCATGTGTGTTTTAATACTACCATGAAATATGTGTTGCTCAACATAACGATTGATCCCTTACCAAGTTGCTTGCTCTGTAGTTCATCAATGACTTTCAAAAAAATAAAAGATCATTACTTCCATATCCTCAAAATGGTGTCTAAGGATGAGTATCTGTTTGTGAAAGTTAATTAACCATCTTTTAACAGACTTTTCTGTGTGAATTGGGTAGTACTTCTTGTAGTATTTGAACAATTGCTTCTTCATGGAGTTATAGTGCTACTTAGTTTTGTTATATATTTGCCGCTATTGATTTGGATAGTTCTTGGGGAAATTCTGCACTTTAGGGTTCCGATTTCGCTAAGTCTCTTTTTCACGCCAAACGGAATCGCCAAAATAGCAATATTTAGTGAGCGTAGAAGGCGTTTTGTTCATTTAGGAAGGGGCGCCAAATAAACAAGCGGAACCCTAAAGTACAGAACTCCAGTTCTTGTAGTATTTTTGACCCACTGCTTCATAAATTTATTGGGTTTATTGAACATTGGTATGCTCCTATGCGTATTCGTTTCAATAAAATATGTTCGCACGCAGTAAATTGAAATTCGTGAAAATATTTCAATTTTTGTTGCATTTTTATTATTGTATTTGCCGTCTATTGTTGGATATTTCATCATCATAACTGGCTCGACAGCCCGTTGTGGGCCTTCTTTAAAAGATCCAACCAGGCTGTTCTCCTCTTGGCCGTGGACCTCCAGTTTTTGATCTTAATAACATTGAAATCAGAGTCTAAACAGTCGACCCATCTCTTTTTCGGTCTTCCCCTGGGTCGTTGTCCAAAAGGGATTGCATTGAAAACCTTCAAAGCAGCTCTATCACTTTCCATTCTCACGAGATGACCGGCCCATTTAATTCTGTTCAGTTTAACACATTTTAGAATGTCAGTATCTCTAAAAAGTTTGTAAAGTTCAAAATTGTATCTTCTTCGCCCATTTCCATTGTCATTGATACCACCAAAAATAGTTCGCAGCACTCTTCCTTTAAAGATCACCAACATTTTCTCTTCTCTTGCCGTTAGTGACCCTGTTTCATATACATATGTTAATACTGGGTTGTTGGATATTTGTCATTAATTATTACAGTTTAAAAATACTGGTGGTAATAGGAATTAAAACTAAATTACGAAATGTGAAATTATTAAAAATTAAATAATAATTTAATTTATCAATTAAATTACGAAATATCATAGTTTTTTTGTTGCAGTTGTTGTTCAGAACACGATAATCTTGAGGGAAGACGCTACGTTTATCAAGGAGGCTACTTGAGGAGCAAGGTGCCCGAGCATCGAGATTGCCCGTGCAGCTACGTTGCCCACTACAATGACACTTCGTTCGCTGACAGTTTGGAGCTGAGAACGTGCGAAAGGAATCAAGATAGTCTCAAATGCTCCAGGTCATGGAGCGACAGGAACGTCCAACACCTATGCAAATCCTTTCTTGATCCTGTCTTCATAAACGACAGGATTTACAGAAACTTGTACTGCGCCCAGTGCAATTACAAGAATCTACACGGAGCCAAGTGCATGCCGCCAATTGTGGAAGAGAAGCTGTCTGAAGGCTTAAGTATGAGCAGCATCCGTGCTTTTTGTTCTTCTCAAGAAATAAGTAGCTGCCTAAATTATTTTTCCAGCTTCGGCAGGGGCAGGTCCTACACGTTTTCCTCGTTGATGAACATTCGGGAAGTCAGCTGCTTGGCTCCACAGTGTTGTGACGGCCAGAGGTATGATGCCATATTCAAAAGATGTCGTCAACTTTTTTGAAACCAATCTCGCCAACTTTAAAAAAAATGGCGCCAAATTTAAAAAAAATGCCGCCAATTTAAAAAAAATGGTGCCAACTTAAAAAAAATACCGCCAACTTAAAAAAATTGCGCCAACTATCGAACCACAAGAAAAATTAAAAAATATAGCGCACGTAATGACAAATGAGGTTGCCGTATTTCTTCTGAAATGTTTATAGACATGATACCATATTTTATGCATCATTACCAGTTCGGCGACTTGATGAATTTTGTAACTTATCATTTGTTTGTTGCTTTCTATAAAATGTATTGAAATTTGTTGCCATTTGATATAGAAAATGCCTTTCTCCAAGCACAGTTTATGGAGTTACAAATTAAATGAACTAATTTTAGTGAAGCGACTGTTACTGAAAATTATATTACATAACCTGACTACCTTACATTTATGAATATATCGTACAATTCATGGGAAATAGTGCCAAAACTAGCCCCAAACTTTTAGCTAATAGAGAGTTTTTGCATAACGTTTTTTTATCGTCCGATATTTTTTCTTCCTAGCGCGCATGCTCATAGGAAACATTGTACCTGTTGCGCATGCGTATCTTGCACTACTGAGCTATTCCTATGAGCATGCGCGCTAGGAAGAGAAATATCGGACGATAAAGAAAACGTTATGCAAAAACTCTCGAATATCAAATTCATCGTGAAAATTGTGATGGGTTGCTATAATGTAAAATCGCCGCACAATACTGTATTATATTTAATAAAAATATTTTTTAAAGAGTTTGTATTGCATGCAACGTACTCGTATGTATTTATCAACAGTACAAATTTATCACTTTATTACATTCTATTCATTAAAAAGTTTTGTAAATAAGCACTGAAGATTTGTAACTTTGTTTTTCTGAAGAAAGAAAATAAAGTCTCAATTATTTAGATGGATCTATTTTACTATCTATTACTGTATTATTTATTAATTTAGATTACTTGTAAGTCATTTTTGAATAACATTATTTTACTTTGATCATATATTTGTTAAAGTAATTATTTAATTGGCATTTTTTTAATCTTGAGTTACACTTGATTTTATTGGTTCATATTTTTACAAAATTTTAATTGTAAAAATAAAATACTCATTGTTTTCATTTATAAAAATTCCTTTATATTATATAGGCATAATTATAATATAAATAAAACTATAAAATAACTGCTTTAGCTGATATTGAAATTTGTTAAGGAGCATTTTTAGAAAAATAAGCTCATAATAGAATGAATTTTTAAACTGTGTGCACACTTGGTAATATTTATAATTCTAGATTTTTCAAAATATTTTCTTCAATACTTTTCGATAAAAAACATCGAATGCGAGTCATCAAAAATCAGACCAAAAAAAAAAAAAAAAAAAAAAAAAAAGAATAATAATGAGTAAAAAAAAGTGCCGAAAGTGAGTAAAACCAGATTCATTCATTTCTGTGTTTTTCATTATATTTAACTGCAGACTTTTTGTTTTTAACTTTAAAAAGGGACCCTGACTTTGACCCAAGACCAGTTGCCACTGGAATGACAGGTGTATTGCAAATTTAATGAAGAAGAATTTACAATTTGCAACGAATCTATGATTTGGAACGAATACAACAAGAAATAGCACAGGGTTAGGACAGGGATGGCCAACCCAAATGATCTTGCGGGCTACTTTGGACATGCATCCTGACTCCGCGGGCCGCCTATAAAATTATGTATCAACACATTAGGTTTAGACCCACTATAGACACTTTTTGGAGTGAAAAATGGAAACAGAATGAGTTATTATTTTTGTGTTGACTATTCTTCTTACATGCAAACATAGATTATATAATAATAATGATACTAAACGCACAAAGAAATTAAAAATCAAATATAAACGAAGTAAAAGAAATGAGATTAATAAAAAATATTTATTTTACTAGTGCGATATGTGTTTCTCCATTCTTTCACTTAGATTTTTCAAATCGATCTCCATTTGGTATTTGCACATCGTAATGGGTGTTACGTCCGTTATGTTTGAGTGTATTTTGTGTTGGGTCAATTTCATTTTAGGAAAAAAAAAATGATTCGCAGGTGTCAGTTAAACCAAAAGCGTGAACAACTTCAACTAAGAGTTTGGTTTGCTCTGTTACCAACAATCAACTGTGTGTATCTAGGGATGGTCACTGCCTTAATGAGGTCATAAAGGGAAACATATAACCTGTTATAATAGATGACCCAAGATGCGCATCGTGAGTTTTTCAGAATATAATTTAATTATTCTCCGAAATCATAACTGTAAACTCGTCAATAAAACGGTTATTATCTGTCCTAAATTCGCAAGAATATTCTTGTTAAATCAAAGTCAATTTTTTTCTCATGATTTCGACAGTTAATTTTTGACTATATGGATGCACACATAATGTATTGTTTTAATACATTGTTTTTCACTAGTTTGGCCATTCTAAAATAAATATATTTTGTATGGTAAAAGTGGGATTAATCTCACGGGCCGAAAAATATTCCAGGCGGGCCGATGGTTGATCACCCCTGGTCTAACTATATGTTTTTTAATAAAAAAATTAATTTTAAAAATATTCGGATTGGCCACCACTGATCTGAAGAGGCAAATCGACGTGATAATCGTTGGACTAGTCACAACGACAGATAAATTAATGCGTAATTATGATAGACAAGTACATGAATACTAACATCTCATAGGAATAAATTTCCTTCTCTTCATCCGTGATGTTCTAGTCGGACTTTTAGAGGCAAATGAGAATAAAAAGATCAGGAAGGGAGGGAAAAAAACATCTAAGAGGGGCTTGATAAAAAAAAAAAAAAAAAATGAGTGAAGCTGCATTTATGTTAGAAAAGGGGTAGGTTGCAAAATAAAAAAAAAAAAAAAAAAAGAGAAAAAAAGAAAAAAAAAAAAAAAAACGAGGCAGAGGAAAGGCAACAACAAGAGAAAAACTTATCTTTTGTATCTTTCTTCACTTCAGTTGACAGGTAAGAGATCCCGGATGACAGTGCGGAGGGGAGAGGGGGGAGCAATTTCACGCTGGCGCAGTTTCATCCCGGAGAATTTGCTGGAAAGGATCAGTGGAGGCAGGGCTTAGGAGAGGAATGGGCAGAAGTTCCAGAATGAGGAAGGGGTAGGGCTGGTGGTAGGGGACGGAAGTTGGCGGGGCGTTGTATGGGTTGAAATATGGTTGCGCTTATAGGTTGTTAGAAATTTTGAGGAAGGTCAGAAACGGAGACATGTATACTACACTCTTGCTTGTGTATGTGAAGGACAAATATTTCCTGAAAACATTGTGTTATTAGGTTATTATTATTTTTTTTTAGTGACCTCGTTTTAGGGAGGTGTACTAGTAGTAAATACATAATAAATGATGATTCTGGTTATTTTTCTGTGGTAGAAGGATTAAATATATTGTTTAAGTTGTCATTAATTATTTGGGGTCAAGGAAAATGTTTTATAAGTATTTCTCATTTAATCTAAATATTCATAAAATTCTCATTTAATCTACATCTCATTTAAATATTTCTCATACTTTTATTAATAATTCTATTTTGTGTCGTATTTAGTGGAATTTTATTTGAAAGTTGCTTGTATTGATGTGTAGTTTTTTTTATTTGAAACTCATGTAAAATACGTTTTTTTTTTGTTTGTAAAGGAAGTATGGATTATTGAGGTTTAAGTGGGAAACAATTTTTAAGAAAACAATGGATAAATTTCGATTAAAGATAACTTTAAATTTAATTACCAATTAAAAAAATTTCACGCATTTTGTTCACCATTAATTTTTTAAAGTACATCACACTGAAATCATTAGTCAACAATTCTCAGTGCCTCATTTTATTTCTAAATGATTAAATAGTTGATTAAAACTAGATATTTTTATTAGTAATGCAGAAAAAGGACATAAAATAATTTAAATACATTTCAAAACTACAAAATAGGGTCTTTAGAAACGCTATGACCGAAACGCTATAAATATTACTTTAATGTAATCTTTAATCAGTTTATAATATGAAATAGTTTTTTTTATTAAAGGAATTGTTTTTTATTCAAAATAGATTATCTTTGGTAAATCTTCAATCCAATCCAATTTGTTTGTTAAACAAACTGCTTAGTAAATTTTATTGAAGTAGTTATTAAAGTGACCCGGTGGGGCCATGGACGTGTGTAGTGGTTCGGAATCCACTTTAAACTGTAAATCCCGGTCTACTATGATTGTAGAGCATTGGACGTGGGGCTACCGTAAAAAGAATTTGACGTGACGGCTTTGGCTTACCGTGGGGCTGTTGCACCATTGATGTTTATAAGTTATTAAAGTGACTGAGTTAAATTTATTATTTTATTTGACGCCATACGATGTAAAAATTTTCCTGTACAATAAAAATCACTAAAATAATTTTGCAATAAAAATACTTTCATATGAACTTGGATTCATTTGTTAAACTTTGTATTAATAATCACATAAATTTTTAATAATCATATAAATTAGTAAAATGATAAAAAAAGATTTTTGTTAAAAATATGAAATCGGGAATAATTTCCATTCTTAAATAAATTTATTCAAACAAGATCTAAATACCCAACCAAAATTCGTACATAACATATTTATTGCAGGCATCAGACATCTGTATTAACACTTCTATGAATAATAATAACAATAAAAAATACACAATTTGATCCGCACATTCATGGCCCGCACTTACCAGCAAAAGAGATGACATCCAGCGATTGTGCAAGTCAACCGCCATCCATACGAGTCCGGTCACGTCGCATCCGAAATTCAGAAGGAGAACTCTCCGCTGCGGTAAGCGTCTATAAACATCCTTCAACTTTCGCAAACAGTGTTCCCTCAAAGCAAACAGAGACGAAAGGACGCGGATAAATGCCTACTTCGTTCTGGAAAAATGCTCTGCATGGTCTTACTGGGACAAAAAGGACCGTGTGACCCAAAATGGTAAACAGGAAGAAAAGCGGGTCTTGAATATAAATGGGAGGTTTGGGTGCAGCGGCTCGCCGAAGAAATGAAGTATTCGTGTTGAGAGAGATAGAGAGAAATATGGAGTATTGTGCATTATTTTGTGCTATTGTGAGCTGTAATAGTTTTTGTGATAAGTTTCTTTACCGATTTGGTGGTGGGGGTGGGGGTTTTACTGAAGTGAATTGTAAAAAATGCAAGTTTTTCAATTATACATTTGGTTGCAGATTTGGTTTGTCACTTTACGGCCATTTTGTGGGCACGACGGCTAAACAGACCGGGACCTATTGTTTAAAGGGGTTCCGAACCACTAACAAACATCCGTGTACCGCCAGGATTCGAGCCTGAAGCCCGTGGTACCAAATGCCTGAGCACTAGCCAATTAACCACCAGGCCGCCTTCAGATATATAAGTTATGTAGTGTGTGGATCATTCTAATGGAAAGCTTAAAAATGTTTTTACAGATAATTTATTGACAAAATGAGAAAGTTAGTTTTTCTACATAAGGTTCCCCCCCCCATGAATTCTGCGACAGCGGTAATACTCTTCGATGTCACGGCTGGATGGCGTCCTAATGGCCAATTGGTTAGTGCGCTGCTCTTTGGTACCACAAGCGTCAGGTTCGAATCCTGGCGGTCGCATGGATGTTTGCTGGTGGTTCTGAATCCACGTCAAACTGTAGGTCCCGGTCTAATTAGCCTAAAGTCTAAACAAAATGATCGTAGAGCGAAAAACCAAACCTGTACAATTAAAACCACTAAAATAATTTTCCATTAAAAATACTTCCATATAAACTTGGAATCATGTGTTAAAATTTTTATTAATAATCACACAAATTATTAATGATCGTATAAATTAATAAAGTGATCAAAAATAGTATTTTTTTTACATCACAATTATGAAATCGGAATAATTTTCATTCTAAACAAATTTATTCAAACATCTATCTACCCAATCAAAATTTGTATATACTTAACACATATATCAACTATCTATCTGTGTTAAGAGTTCTATAAATTATAATAACAATAAAAAATACATAATTTGATCCGCAAATTCATGGCCCGCACTTACCAGCAAGAGAGATCCAGCGATTGTGAAAGTAAACACCCATCCATACGAGTCCGGTCACGTCGCATACCAAATTCAAGAAGGAAAACTCTCCTTTGTGGAAAGAAAGCGTCTATAAACATCCTTCAACTTTTGCAAACAGTGTTCCCTCGAAGCAAACAGAGACGAACTTCGTTCTGGAAAAATGCTCTGCGTGGTCTTACTGGGACAGAGGACCGTGCGACCCAAAATGGTAAACAGGAAGAAAAGCGGGTCTTGAATATGAATGGGAGGTTTTGGTGCAGTGGCTTGCCGGGGAGATGAAGTATTCGTGTTTGAGAGAGAGAAATATGAATCTATTGCGGATTATTTCGTGCTATTGTAGGACTGGATTAGTTTTTGTGAAGGGTTTCTTTAGTGATTGGGTGGATTTTTTTTTTTTTATTTTATTGAAGTGAGTTGTAAAAATGCATGTATAATTCTAATGAAAAGCTTAAAAATGTTTTTAGAAATAATTTATTTGAAAAATGAGTAACGTGGGTGTAGTTTTCCTATATAAGGTTATCTTCCCATGAAGGCGGCCTGGGCTACTGCCCATGAAGGACGGCAATTGGCTAGCGACCTGGCCTTTGGTAACAGATGCTTCAGGTTCGAATCCTGGTGGTGGCATTGATGTTTGTAGGGGTTCGGAATCCACTTTAGAATCGTATGTTGCGATCTAACATGACTGTAGAGTGTTGGGCTGACAACCCTACCCCTAAAAAGAAAACATCTCCTGTCTCGAAACCTATCAGTATGCAGACGGCCTTGGCCCACTATGGGGCTGTTGAGCCAGCCAGGAAGAAGTTGTTAAAGCAACTGTAAATTTACTATTTTATTTGTGAAAATTTCCTTATGTAATTAAAACCAATAAAATAATTCTCTATTAAAAATACTTCCATATAAACTTGGATTCATTTGATAATAATCACATAAATTAATAAAATGATGATAAAAAAACTGCTTTTTTTTATATTACAAATATGAAATTGGGAATAATATTCATTCTATTTAAATTTATCCGAACAAGATCTAGTATCTACCTAATCAAAATTCGTACATAACATATTTAATACATGCATTAGACATCCGTATTAAACAGATCTATAAATAATAATAACAATAAAAAGTACATAATTTGATCCACAAATTCGTGGCCCGCACAGAGCAAAATCCAGCAAAAGAGATGACAGCCAGCGATTGTGCAAGTCAACACCCATCCATACGAATCCGGTCACGTCGCATCCAAAATTCAGAAGGAAAACTCTCCGCTGTGAAGAGCGCCTGTAAACATCCTTCAACTCTTGCAAACAGTGTTGTTCCCTCAAAGCAAACATGAGACGAAAGGACGCGGATAAATGGCCACTTCGTTCTGGAAAAATGCTCTGCGTGGTTTTACTGGGACAGAGGACCGTGTGACCCAAAATGGTAAACAGGAAGAAAAGCGGGTCTTGAATATAAATGGGAGGTTTTTGGTGCAGTGGCTTGCCCAGGAGATGGAGTATTCATGTTCAGAGATAGAGAAATATGGAGTATTGTGAATTATTTCGTGCTATTGTAGGACTGGATTAGATTTTGTGATAGGTTTTTTTAGTGATTGGGTGCGGTCTTTTCTACTGAAGAGTTATAAGAAATGCATGCTCTTCAATTATATATTTGGTTTGTCGTTCTACGGTCATTTTTGCACACGAGGACTAATTAGACTGGGACCTACATTTTAAAGTGGATTCCGAACCATTAACAAACACCCGCATACCGCCAGGATTCGAACCTGAAACCTGTGGTATCAAATACCAGAGCGCTAGCTACTTGGCCACCAAGTCGCCTTTAATTATATAAGTTGTGTATAAAAATGCATGGGCTATTCTAATGAAAAGCTTTAAAGTGTTTTTAAAATTAATTTTTTGAAAGAAATGAGAATCTTTGTGTATTTTTTTCTACATAAGGTCCTCTCCCCATGAATTCTGCAACAGCAGCAATACTCTTCGATATCACAATTGGATGATTTTTACCAAGGTGAAGAACATCTTTCACACCATCTTTAAATTGTTTTTTTCACTCTATTTACTCTTGTGATAAGTTTGCTTCATCACAATGCACTTTAATTCCGATGTTAACTTCAATTAGTTTCACACGCCCGCATGTCAATTTTTTTTTCCGACTAAACGTTTTATTTATTTATTTATTTTTGTGCATTCCTCTTCTACTACAAAGCCGCTTATTGCTATTTGTCACCTACTGAACATTCCTTGCAGTATTAGCAACAACGTTGCCAGTTTACTGAACTGTAACATAAAATGTTACGTTTTCATTCGACTGACCCTCATAATATTTTTATTAGTAATCATTATACGCTTTACACACACACACACACACAAGGAAAAAAACCCCACTTTTTTTCCCCTCCTCCTCATCTTTCTCCGTAATCTATTAATGGGTCAGGTTTTTTCATACATAGTTTTTTTTTTTTCAGTATAGTTTTAGCCAATCGGTTACACATTAGCATTAGTTCTATAATCCTCCGATTCATCGCTATATCTTTCAATATGACAGCGCTGCTATTATCACTAAAAATGTCTCCTATTTTACTCATTTTGAAAAAAACGGCGAAAAAGAAATACAAGCAATCAAAAGAATTTAATAATTCGTAGTTTGTCACCATTTCTTTTTAGGTACTGAAGGATATCGAATCAAATGTATTTAAAACAACATGAAATCGCTATAGAAGGATTCTTACTAAACATACGATACCGTATATGAACAAGAGTTTTCCTTAAAACTATACAAAGTTGCCCAAAATACTAATGTCGTTCCAGAATTGAAAATTAGTTTTCGTGCTAATTAACATCAGGATGTTCCGAAAAGATACAAATATGAGATACGAATACACTTGGGGAAAATACGTTAAACGATTTTAATTAAAATTATTCTAACTGAAGAAAAAAAAAAAAATTTGGTTGTAAATGTTCTACTAGAATGCCTCAAGAATGAAAAATATCGTTGTATGTTGAAACTAATTTGTTTATATATACTAACAGTGATTTGTCTATATTGTGTAACTCACCGTTCTAAATAAATAGAATTGAAAAATGTTTTAAGATATCGTTAAAAATATGTGTAAAATGAATTTTCTAAAAAATTGAAATAACTATTAACTCATAAAATAACTTTTTTTTTTTATTGGTGCTTAAATTGATTTTCTTTTACTTTTGCAAAACTTTTTCATTCCAAACGATTAAAGATGTTAGGGAATTATCATCATACTATGTTTAATACCATGAATTCAATTTTAAATATTTCTAAATTATAAAGAGATTACGATTCTGATGCAAATTTGCAAATTTGTGAGACAAAAATTTAACTTATTGGGGAATATAAATTATTCATGAAGGCTTTGAATTTCCGTTTTTATCTATTTATTTTCAACTGCAGGTTGTTTCTCCCTTTAAATGTGTGTTATTGCCGTGAAACAACTTCTACAAGGGAGAAATTCCAATTAATCCAAACGTACTGTATGTGTTTTTCGTTAAACAATTACTTCACGATTAATGCTGAATATTTTAATTTCCTTTTATAAACTTCAAACAATTTTTCCAATTGTTATTATTTTTTTATTTGGTCTTTTTTCTTGCAAAAAAAAGATTGCGAGTTCCGTTTGCATTTAGGGTTCGGAAACCTTAATTGGTCTCCTTAAAATGTTATAACGTATCAAACTTTTATCACCAAGGTTTGTTTGTTTTTTTTATCAGGAAAAGATTTGTTTGAAGAAAGATAATTATCTAAACAATTCAAAGTTAATTTATCATAATTTTAAAAAAATTTAAAAATATTGAAGATGAAATTTATTTTATTAAATATATTAAGATGAAAACTCTCTTTCTTTGATTTGGAAATAAAATAGTACTACAAAGATAAATATGGATAGTTAAATGAGTTAATGAGTATTCATTAGTTACATAGAGGTATTTTGTAGTATTTGTTTTTGACTTCAGGTGTAATTAATTCCTCATTCAATGAACTTTATCAAGTATTGTTATTGGATATTTGAGGACCATGTCATTAGTTGTTAACTGTCAAAAAGGAAAATAATCTTTGTATATCTATATATATATTCAATGCAAATTATTCGCAAGAGAGAGATTCGCCTTAAAGTAGGGATACAGCTCAAATGTAACAGTTATATCATAATATTTCTTATTTATTTATTTATTTTTTTTACCAGTTCAGTCAAATAAAAAAAATTTAAAACCGGTTTAGAAATAATTTATTAATCAACTGAGAAAGGAGTGCACCATTTTTCAATATGTCTCCTAATGTTCAAAACACTTTCGGCAGCAAATTGGCCGAATATTTCAAGGTAAATTCTTTTCTTTTATTTAATTACAACCGACGGTGTGTCATTCCTTGTGACTCCAATTTCGATTAATTGAAGAAGTACAACTCGATATTTTTACCGAGATGAGGGACCACGTCACATCATTTTAAATTTTTCTACTTTTTTTTTATTGCTCGACGAATTTCATTAATTGTTACATCTTCACTTGTAAAATAAATTCTTGCAACACAAAAATTGTTCTTTTTGTTGCATTTCTCTAGAGGTATGATCATATTTATTACATGGATATGATCAGTACATTTCTTTCTTTACACTTCTCTGCCATCTACGGAATCTTCTATACATTTCCCAGCAACAACATTGCCAATTTAAAATAATTTTCCATCAGATATTAAAATCTCGCCTCGTAGAATACTAGCCAATCGGAGATTTGCTCTTCTGCATGCTCAGGCTTCCGATTGGTTGGCATTCTACAATGTGAGATTTTTTTATCTTGTAGAAAGACGTAAAATTTTTTCAGATTTTCATTTGACTAGCCCTCCTTTGTATATTTTGTGTTTTATTAATTAAGAAACTTGTTTTTCCCGCAGGTTCGACTACCAGGTCCTCCTGGAGAACGCCACGTTCTGCCTGGTGCCCCGGGGCCGCCGCCTGGGTTCGTTCCGCTTCCTGGAGGCCCTGCAGGCGGGCTGCGTGCCCGTCCTCCTCAGCAACGGATGGGAGCTGCCCTTCAGCGACGTCGTGCACTGGGGCAAGGCCACCGTGTGGGCTGACGAGAGGTTGCTACTGCAGGTCGGTGCTTGTCTATAGATATTGGTGTTTTAAATCTAGAAGCTAATGATTCGAGTCATCTAGATGATTCTTTTGGGCCTGGCCGAGTGGCTAATGCTCTGGCGCTCTGCACCACAGGTTTCGGGTTTGAATCCCGGCGGTGCCATGGATGTTTGTAATGATTCGGAATCTACTTTAAGCTATAGGTCCGGGTCTTATATGACAGTAGAGCGTCACAGAGCCCAATCAGACTTCTTCTCACCCACATCATTCTCAAACTGTAAAGGGGCAACTAAGCTCTAAGCACAGTGATGTGGTGTGGTATAGTAGTAGTAGTAGATGATTCTTTCCGATCAAATAAATTTGAGCCATTCAGCGAGTTTTATTTGGGGTGACTCATTCGAATCTGCTTGAGGTGTCTGCTGCAGTCTCTGCTTTCAGAAATAAGAATACGTGACGGCTATTGTAACAACGTGTGAAGTGCCTTGTGGGACTGCCCTGTTTTGGGACACGCAAATGCGGGACAGTTGTTCTTAAAAAGTCCTCTTGGAAGAGAATGCCTTCCTTTCACTCACAACCCATCATTGGGTTGTTCGTGGCCGATAATAAATGTAACACCAATGTTTGACAAATATATATATAGTATTGGAATCCTATTACTAAAAAAAAAAAAAAATTACAAATTCATGTAACGTTTTTATTACTGTTAGTCATTGCATTGGAAAATACCTGCCTATATATATATATATATATTTGGATATATATATTATCAGTTTGGATGTTTGAAGTACTTTCAATGATACAAGCCCATGTTATTCATATTAAATTACCTATAACTTTTTAACATTTAATTACGAAAGGAAATATATTCTGTATACTAAGGAAATATTTTATACTGATATACTTCTTTAATTAAAAATGTTTTGGATCTTATTAAAAATTATTAAAGGATAAAACTATTTTTAATATCAAAAAAGTACCCTAAAAAAAAAAAAGTGTAAAGATCGGCAGTACATATTCTTTACAGAAATTTATTTCACTTGCAAAAGTTGGCTTCATGTAGCTATAGTCACCAAAATTTTTATAGAGAAAACAATTTAGTATGATGATGATGAAATTGATCACGGAATTGGATCGTATCTCTCATCCTTCTAACCATTTCCCAAGTGCGTTATACAAACAATTAGGACGGTCCATTTTTTCCCTCCCATTACGGGACTATTTTCTAGTCGTAAATATGACATCAATTTAAGGTCATCCCCCTCGTATTATATTGGTATTGATGCGTTTCAGAAGTGAAGCATTGCTCCAATTTTTTTTTTCCCTGCTATGTACTTTATTGTATAGATTAATATCGATTCTACCAGGAATCTTATATCTGCGGAAATTCTATTTTTATTCCAGAAATATCATGCTACTTTAATGATTGTCTTAAATGGTAATTTTGATTCCTTGCAATTGATTTCGTAATTAATAATATTTTTCGCAAAAAATTAATGCATATTAAATATATTCAAATACATACTATTTAGATTAATATCAATTCGGACAGGAATCTTATTTTTGTCTAAATTTCAATTTTTATTACAACCCTGCATTAGTATCGTGCTACTTTAATGTTCTTTAAATGGTTGATTTTGATTCTTTGCGATTGATTTCATAATTAGTAATATTTTTCTCAAAAATTAATATATAATAAATATAGATAAATTCAACTGTATACTTTATTACATAGATAAATATCAATAGTTAAATATGTCCAGGTTCGATTCCTGGCTGTGGCATGGATGCTTGTTAGTGGTTCAAAATCGACTTTTAATTGTAGGTCCCCGGTGTAATTAGCCTAAAATGTGCAAAAATTGACTGTAGAGCGACAAACAAAACTAATTCATTTGGTATTGAGGAAAGAATGTAATCTTCATTTCAACCGCTTAATTTGAAGTTAGAGTAATTCTTCTAAAAAAGGATTCTGTAAGATTTAAAAAAAATGGTAATCTATTAAAGCAAATTCAAAAGAAGGGGATGGGTGCGGCCTAATTTCCCAGCCACATTCTTTTGGAGATTCTTAGTTACCTTTGCAGTGGGATGTTTGACATTGCCATGCTACAGGAACATTCCTTTTCTGTTGATTAACTAACGCTGTTATTAATGCAAAACGTTTTAGCTGCGGACAGCAAACATCAACTGTTTACTGCTTGTCACCTAACAGCTCATAATGAACTATTTTTCCATGTCTCATTGCAAACTAATTGTACTCGATATTCTCTGGATGCAGACTACTTCTAAGTTCTTTGATGACAGCTACTCCACTGTCAGTTAGAAGTATTCGAGACTTAACATTATTAAAGATCATCCATTGATTTATCATGGATAGTTAAAAATTAAATCGTTATTATCATGTCTTAAAATTTCCTTTAGACCTGATATATTAATTTTATAATCAATGCTCAACTATATATATTATATAAGAGTGTAAATAACGTGCTAATAAAATTTGTTCCCTAGTGTTCATTTTGGTATTAAAAATTACAATGTAAAAAAAAAAAAAAAAATTTCCCCCAAATATACAAATATGTTTATATCTACCATATTATCCATCATGAATGTAACCAACGCACAATTATCATTCTTATCCAACTATTACCATTCTTATCTTAGTGTGGGATTTTATGAAACAAAACCGCAACTGTTTGAATGAGACTCGAAGCTGCATCGGTAAGTGAAATCCTCTTCTCCCTTTCAATTTCCTGGCACTTGTGGGGGTGGGGGTGGAGCGAGGAGGACCCATAAATAGTCGTCGGAAGAAGATAGCCCGGAGTTGCGTATCGATTACTTAATTAAGCAGCCCTTTCCTTCCAGATTACAGGTCTGCAGGGAATCGCTTTCTTCTTTTGCCCATTCTCTCCTTATCTGGGCGGTTGGCGCCGCTTGGCTCACTGATTTTTTTTTTGCATCCTGCACGACACTTGGCGAGTTTTTTCTCACACCTATGCAGAGTTTTTTCCCCTATAACCGTTACTTTGGTTTTCATGTTATAAAGCTGATATTATAGCATTAATATCAACATTACTTTATTAATTATTTAGACATTGGTCTCCTCGTGTTCCATGATTGAGTGGAAATGTCTTCCGGGAGGACTTTCAAGGGTAATATAAAAATTCTTGCATTTACGTTTTTTAATAGTAAGGGAGGGGGAAATCCAGCCTGAAAAATTCTCACCAAGTTGTCTGATCGTCGATGCTATTTACCTACATTACATTTGATAACCAGTGCAAATATAATGCTTGTAACCTGCGCCTACCTTTTTGTAGCGCCTTGTAAGTTGCTACTACTTTTTGCAATTACTTGTAATTTTCTCCTACCTTTTTGCAGTTGCTTGTAACTTGCACCTAATTTTTCGCAATTGCTTGTAATCTGTTCCTATCTTTTTGCAATTGCTTGTAATTTGCTCCTACCTTTTTGCTAGCGCTCTGGCACTCGGTACCACAAGTTTTGGGTTCGAGTCCCGGCGGTACCATGGATATTTGTAGTGGTTCGGAATCCACTTTAAATCGTAGGTCCCTGTCTGTTTAGCCCAAAGAGTGCACCAGATGACCGTAGAGCGACAAACCAAAACCAAAAACCTACCATTTTGCAATTACTTGTAACGTGCACCTATTTTTTTGCAATTGCTTGTAACTTGCACCTACCTTTTGCAATTGCTAGTAACTTGCACCTGTTTTTTTTGCAGTGCTTGTAATTTGCTCCTAACTTTTTGCAGTGCTTGTAACTTGCTTCTAACTTTTTGCAGTGCTTGTAACTAGCGTCTACCTTTTTGTAGTGCTTGTAACCTGCGCCCCCTGGGAATTCGAAATTTAGTTATCCTTCGGTACGTTACTGCAGTGTCACGAGTCCCGCAGCAATAATATTTAAATCGGAAGTCACAAATATTTTTGTTGGGTAGACATACATTTTATTATAATTATAAATATCAATTATTTTTTTCTACCAAAATTTTCTATTTTTCAAGAATAATTTAATATTTTCGTAAATATTAATAAATGACTTGAATGTTATGATGTAAAAACTGCCGTCTGTTGGAAATATTTTGGACTTCATTTTGATATTTATTAGTATAAATATTAAATATGAACCCATCGATACAAATAGTATGCATAGGCTCAAAGACGTCGTTGAACTTCAGCTGGAGTTAATCGGGGCTATTTGGAGGAATAGATTACGAGCTCGCTTCCTGTTTTAGCCAATTAAGTGTCTAGCCGACTGAAAGTGTGTTTGCACTGGAAAATAAAATCTCGCTTCGTAGAATTCCAGCCAATCAGAAGCTTGATCACCCACCCTGTCTGACGTACGATTGTATGGCGTTCCACAATGTATCGGGAGGAAATCCACCTTTGCATGTTTGTCACATCTTTTTTACAGTTGGATTAAATGTATGAGTGTCTTGTCAGGCTTTTCTCACATATAACGTAGATTTGTTGGCATTGAATATTTTTTCAATTGAAAAATCTAATATCAAACATCTTTAACAAATAAGCATTTTTCTTCTTTGGGGGTAGATAAGCTTACTGTGTAGACACCCTTAGTACATTTGAATCTGTTGAAAATTTATCATATGTGTGACAAATAACACCACTGAAGAATTTGCGTTAAAAGTATTTAATATTTATTTGATGTTAATTTGTTAGAATACCACAGAATGACAGAATTGATATACGTTATTTTACCATTAGTTGAACTAATTTATTGTTATACATGTATTTATTATTTATTTGCAATTTATATAAATTTCTCTCCCCATATAAGTTAAAGTAGCTCGACATGATTAAAGTATAATATTTGAATGTTTGAAATTCTTACTTCATTCAGTGGTACAATTTTTTTTTTTTTTTTTTAAGAACAAATATTTTTTTATTATCTCTTGATTTGGAACTATTGATAATTAAATATTTGATTATTAATATTGATAATTAAATAACATGTTTGAGAAACATACTTGATGATAAAATGTTTGGAATTATTATTATATTCCCAATTTCTGATCGATTTAACCGAGGATTTAGAAGGGAGGATATTGTTGCATTTTTATGAAAGAATATCTTGAGAAGAAAGAGTTGTGAAATAAATAGAATATCTTGATTTTCATTTAACGATTGCTTTATATATATTAGTTGTTCCAAAATTCATGGAAGTAGTAATGCTTTTAATGAAAGGTACTAGAGGATTTGTTTTAGAAAACAATTTGATATACAAAACATTTATAATTGTATATAGTATTATGCACTATTGTTTTATAATCAATTACTATCTTCTAATTGGTTCCTTTTATCGTTATTCATAATTTGGCTCAAATTATTAAATACTACAAATCCTATTTTATCATACTTAAAACCTCTTTATCCACACGTTAAAAAATAATGTTGTCTAATACTAAAATTTCTATTTAGAACCAATATAGTAGTTATTAAAATTGGACCTAACAATCTATAAGAATGTTGTTGGTTGAATTAAAAGTATTTAATATTTATTTAATTCTTATTTTATAGGATACCACTTAAAGACAGCATTTATATACATTGTTTTACCATTAGTTATTATTGGTGTACAAGAATATACTATGTATTGCAAAAATATAGTTTTTTTTATTGTAAAGATATATTGTAAAAATCGAATTAGCAATTGTATGTTTTAATATAGCTATTTAAAAAAAAAATAATTAATTTTTTTACAGAAAATGTACCTTGCATAATAATAGATCTTAAATTTTGGTCGCAATAAATAAATAGACTTCATTTTAATGTAATTAATTTAGATTTTAAATTCCTTTGCTTTTAATTAATTTCTGATATTTTAATTTATATTTCAATATTAATAATGACAAAAAATGTAATATTTTAAATTTTCATGTTATAAATTTTTTTGTAAGCTATAAAAAAAATTTTTTTTATGAAAAAAAAAAAAAATATTCTTCGCATTAATTTATTGCAACCATAAAAATCCAGCCATTCCGAAATCACATTAAATAACTCGGCACTACAAATCAACCGTCTGTCAACTCCTCACTATTTACATCTCATTCGCTACCATCAAAACTGCTACAACCCTCCTATGTAACGACATCAATTTTAATGCCAACATCAACACTTCAAAACTGACATTGACACGCTTAATTAATATTTATTCTCTCCCTCTTCCCATAAAAAAAAAAAACTCCCTGTCCTGGTGGGGAAAACGGGAGAAAAATCCTTCTCCCCGTTTTCTTTTCCCTGTGCCTCCTCCAATAAAGATTGTCGGAATGGCCTGCAGTCTTCTATCGATTACCTAATTGAGCACCCACCCCCACCCCCTCCCTATCTAGATTACCCCTTTGGGGGAAAAACACGCGTCAATCCCCTTCTCCTACACGTTGGCGATATTTGGAAGAATGCCAACGATGCCTCTTGTGTGTTAACGTGTTATTTAAAAGAAGAATTAAAAAAAAAAAGAGAGAGAGAAATATCGCCAACTTTAAATGGGAAAGATGCTTTGAATTGGAAAAGGTATTTTTTTTTTCCCTCTCGGTTGATTTGGGTAGGGATTTTCTGTGAGATATTAGGCCTTCGTTATTTTATTGCACGTGTAATAAAGATAGAGATAGTGATTTTGTTTAAATAATGCAAATTTGTTGAAATTATTTTTAAATGCCCTACCCAATGGAAGTTTTGTTCGTTTATTACTAATATAACCATTAGTTATATAGTATGTGTAACTATTAATAGATATATATCTATTGGTGACTTTATAGTAATTAATTAATCCTAAATTAATTTTTTTGCGTATTCTGCTTGAAAACTATGAATATTTTCTGATTGGAAAAATATGAATTTGTTGTTGTTCTAATGCAGCTGGCAATACAAAAACAGTTAATATTTTTGTCATAAGCAAGGGCTGCACCGCTGTTACTCATTTAGCACCGCTGTTACCCAGGGGGCACGTATAGTTTGAAGTTATGCTACGGACGCGAGTAACACTACCTCCACAACGCTCCACGATCCTATGAGACCGGGACCTACGGTTTAAAAGTACATTCCGAACCACTACAAACATCTATGGCAACTTTTTAAAAAATGTACAGTCGTCTAAATCCGCTGTCTTTAAAATAAGACATAATATACAGTCGACATATAAATACATTAAATTTTAATCATATGCCTTATTGTTATAGATTTTTATTATTGAATAATGAAGTTTCTGTTATAATAATTTAATTTAAAATGAGTATTTGATGCAAATAGCTTTAAAAAATTTATCGACTACCTTAGCCGAATGTACCTTTATTGTGTAATAAAAGTTTGGAATATAAAACTGTTACCAAAGTTCTATGTTTAAAAATGAATCGAATGACCTATAAATTTAGTTTTTAAAAATATTTTAAATTTCCATTTATACACGCGCAAAAAAGTAAGAAAATTCCACTACATAATTTCAAAAGCATTAACAAAGCTAATATATGAATTATAATAATTAACTTTCAAGGTAAAAAAAAAAACTAAAAAATAAAGTTTTATAACATTTCAAAAAGATGACTGATTTTAATTATGCATTTTCTATTAATCGCTGGTTAGTTTAATTGAACCTGTTTAAAAAAATCTTTCTTTAAAAGCTTAATATAAATCTTCTCTTGAAAATCATTTAGTCCTTTTTTTTATTTGAATCATTTGCAGTCGAACCACCCACGCACTCATATACTCCCACTCCAACTCGAAACTGACAGTAAAAATAGTTTTTATTCTTTTTCTGTTTTCTCGCAGGAAAGACTGGAAAGCTTTTACTACCCGATTCTTATATATATATAATCATGACGAATTTTAGTGATTTAAAAATTGATTCATTTCGATCATTCAATATTTGACATCATTATTTCGCGAATAAATAAAGAAAGAAAAATATTGCTACTTCAACGATTATGTGAAATATTGAGGATTTTTAAAGATCGAAATAATTTGTATAGAAAACACAACTTCCTCATTCATTCTTTAAATTTTATATCATTAAAATGCATTCAATGAAATAATTTAAATTTTCCATTAGAAGAAAATTTGAATTTTATTCTCAACTAATTGAAGTTCAATGTTCCTAACGAAAAATTACTTAGAAACTTTTCTTGGAAAATCCTAAACCTGTGGAACAGAGCGCTTATCACTCGGCCATCAGGATAACAGCTGACAAAAAGAAAGTTTTACTTGAACTAGGACCTTGTATATGAGATGAATTAATTAAAAAGTTTTCTCTTTCTTTAATGATGGTTTGTGTTCAATAGATATTTAATTAAGTTCTTTAAACTTTTTTTTTTAAATTGCTTTTTCTTCTGGTTAAAAACAAGTAAAATAAAAAAAAAAAAAAGTTTTTTTTTTTTTAAAAGTCAATTCCTACTGTTTTTTCACTCTATTGCAGAAAAGTCCTTTATAAATAAGGTTGAAATTTTCCTCTTACTTCTGGCGCCATCTATTATTAGATATTATTAGATATCTTAAATCTAAAAATAACTTAAAATTAATTGATGAAATTTAATTACTGAATTAATATTTGAAAAAAACTGTATTAACACCAAGTGTCATCCCCTACAAGTTCAAAAGAAATGTATTTGAACCTGAGTGGATGAACAAAAGGTATTTTATGAACGATTGAAAATTTGAACAAAATATATATAGGGAGAGAGTGTGAGCGAATAGTAGGAATTAAAAAAGAAAGGTTTTCATTTCAAGTTGAAATTTTCCTCTTACATCTGGCACCATCTATTGGTAGATACATGCAACTTAAATCTAAAAAACCTAAAATTAATTAATTACTGTATTAATATTTGAAAAAACTGTATTAACACCAGTGTCATCCCTACAAGTTCAAAAAAAATGTATTTGAACTTGAGTGGATGAACAAAAGGTATTTTATGAACGATTGAAAATTTGAACAAAATATATATAGGGAGAGAGTGTGAGTTAATAGTAGGAATTGAAAAACATCCTATTTACCATTTGTCCTTTATTCGTGTAACTTATGTGTGCATTACTTTATTTTTTGTAGGTTCCGGACATGATCCGATCCATTCCGCCCACGAAGGTGCATTCCTACAGACAGCAAACGCAGGTCCTCTGGAATAATTACTTTTCATCTGTCGAGAAGATAGTCAGCACCACCTTTGAAGTAAGTGTGCCATTCCTTTTAAAAGCGCTCCTTTCGATCATTATGCGATGATTGCGTAACGAAAAATGCTTTGTCCTTCTGAGTACGGCTTGTAAAAGTTAGCTACAGATCTATGTAATATCATCTAAATCGGGATTGTTATAATCAGACTTGTCGAGTATCAAATTTTTCTTCTAAATTACATTGGTAAACTGAGATATATTTAAAACATTATTTAAAAAATAAAACATTTTATTTAAATTGAGAGATCTTCACCTTGTAGTTTGTATTAAAGTTATGTAAACCAATTTATAAATATCTAAAATTGTCAATTTATCATGATTTCCAAATTTTTTTTTTTTTTCCTTCCTAAATTTAAAAGTTGCTAATTCCATTTAGAAGAAATACACTTACTGTACGAAAATTTTTTCTCTCCATTTTGAAGCTTTCGAAATTTGTTGTTGGTGTTGTTTCTTATTCCAATTTGGTTGACAGCAACATCTAGACCAAGTCCATGAATCAGTAATGAGTTATGATAAAGGGTAAATAAGCTGCTTTCTTGATGTGATATTCCCCCACTATTAACCCATCCAGTTTTTCCTAGTGAAGTACAAAATAAATAAATAAATAAAATAAAAATAAATATAGAAAATTATTATACTTACTTTTTCTTTTAGGTAGAAATGTCTTAATTTTATCTGATTCTTGATAACGCTAGGTCCCTGATAATTTTTCATATGTCGCTAATGTTAAGGTTGGCTCTCTTGTACTTTTTAATTTGAGTAATTCTGTTGTTTCTTATCCCACTTGGTCAACAACACCTAGACCAAGTCCATAAATCCGTAACGAGGATAAGTCATGATAAATGATAAAAAAAATGCTGCTTCTTTTTTGTCCTTGCGGCACAAAGGCATTGGGCACCCCAAAGAGATAAATATGACTTTACCCCACTCGGTTATACCCCCTGGCACTGGGTACCCATTTTAGTCGTCTTTTACGACATGCATGGGCTACAGTGGGGTTACAGTCAGCTCACTCTGACCCACGGGAGGTTCGAAATTTGTTTATTATTTATTTGAATTGTCCTTTTCGTAGAATTTCTGACGATATAATCACGAATGAAAATTATCAAAATAAAAATGTCCATGAATAGCTAAGCACTCGAAAAGTTCTGGAAAACTCATTGTATCTTTCCTTTAAAAAAAAAAAAAAAAAAAATCTTTCAAGCATTTAGCAGGTTTTTAGATAGCATAATGAGATTACTCTGCAAATGGAGTCCTCTGTAGAATAAATGCGATTATTCATTGATTTGTTTTTCTATTCAGATTTAGCTATTCAGACTGGATGGTCGTCATGAATATTCTACTAATGACACATTTTTTCAGTATTTTTTATTTTGAATACATTAATTTAAGTATCTGCGAATTGTTTTTGATGAGATCATAACATCTTTATTAGCGTTGTCCGGAATTCTGATTAAGTTTGATATCTTCTTTAGATAACATATATATTTTTTTTTTTCTTCTTGCATTGACAAAATAATATAGAAGTGTTTGAGGGCTATCTAAATTATGACTAATTACACTTACTTGCCACCAATAAGAATTACGTTTATATTTTATTTTACTTAAATAGATTAACCCAAGTATCAGTTTTTTTTTTTTTTTTCCTTTCCAAATACAGTTTTATCTCGTGTATATAGTTAGAATTTCTATGATCCTCTGATTGATCACCAGAGCATTCGAGAACACCTTACAATACATCGCTGCTATTATCATTAAAGATGCCTTCATTTTTATTCAATAATAATAATAATAAATAAAATAAATAGTAGTAGTAGTAGTAGTAGCAAATAAATGCAGGCAGTCATAAACAATAAATAACACTGTCCTCCTTTTCAATCTCTTGGGTACTGGAAAGACATCGATTCAAATGTCTGTTGAACAACATGAAATCATAATATAATGATTGTTGCCTTACATGAGATATCACGAGTGTACTCTTGTTTGTTGCTCACAATACTCCCCAAATTGCTCACAGTACTCCAGAATTAAAAATTAATGAGCGGACAGACTAACTCGGACTGTTTCAAAAGGTGACATCCTGTCCATTAAGTAGAATTAATTCTTTTTCGAGTTCCATTTTTGGATAAGACCATTTGGATGACATCTGACAACTTTTTAAAGTATTTAGGTGGGAATTGTTGGGATTTTAGCTCATTTTGTAGGAAATGCCACGAGTGATATTAAAGGATAGGATAATTGAGTAAATCCTGTGAATATGTGAGTCGAGTAAATCCTGTGAATGTGGGTTAATCGAATAAATCCTGTGAATGTAAGATAATGGAATAAATCTTGTGAATAATAGAGAAATCCTGTGAATAGAATGTAATAATCGAATAAATCCTGTGAATGTAGGATAATCGAGTAAATCATGTGAATGTAGGATAATAAAATCCTTGAAATGTAGTATAATCATCATGTGAATGTAGGATAATCCTGAATAAATCCTGTAAATGTTTGTTAATCGAATAAATCCTGTGAATATAAGATAATCTAATAAATCCTGTGAATATAAGATAATCTAATAAATCTTGTGAATATGGAATAATAGAATAAATCCTGTGAATGTAGGATAATCGTCTGTTGAACAACATGAAATCGCAGTATAATGCTCGACTTGCCTTACATGAGATACCACGAGTGTAACTCTTGTTTGCTGCACACTATACTCTAAAATTCAGTCCATAATTAAAAATTAATACTCGAATAGGTAAACTCGGATTGTTTCGAAAACATGAGATACAATCCGTTAAGTAATTAAGATTCTTTTGGATAAGACCATTTGGATATGGCATTTGACAATTTTTTAAAGTATTTAGGTGCAAATTATTGGGATTTTAGCTCAATTTGAAAGAAATGCCACGAATGATATTAAATTTATGTACTATGTAGATTAGAACCCCGATTACAATAATATGGCTTCGGTAATAAAGAATAAGAATTTTTCTCATTTACAAATTTCAGCTTTTATGAATTGTGCTTCGTGCAACTTATAATTTGGTTATCTGTCATCAATTAGAATAGTTTCTTAAATAACAATTACGTATTTAAAGCTTAGTGGTTTTTTTTTTTACTCAATATTTGAATAAAAAAATATATAAATTATGAAATACATAGTATTTTTAGCATTTTTAATCATAAATAAGAGTTCTTTTAGAATCGCTTAACGCTCAGTGAATGTAAATGGTCTTTTCAATACTGCAAGTTATTTTCATTTATGATGTTAAAACCATTCTTACACATCAAAACATTAAAAAAAAAAAATGAGCGAAAGGTCGTTTAATATTAATGCCATAAATGAAAATGCAGATGATTTTTTGAAGTCAGAGTAAAAAAATAAAACACCGCCCTGTCTTAAAAACGACTTCCTTTTTGCCACGTGAATAAATTTCGAACGTTAAAAATATATATATCGTAAAAAGTTCTTTCTTTTTAACAATGTTTGTAGTTTCACTCGAGTTGCCATGGCAACTCACCAATGGGTTTTATTTTATTATATTTTACTTCCATTTTTCTGTTATTTATTTTCAGTGACAAATATCCCTTCTAGTCAAAGACTGTTGCGGATATGTGGGGAGCGTTTTTCGTCGAAAAGTCTGCTTTTAGTTTTTTATTCTTTTCTTCAACCTAAGATCTTTTCATGGCATTAATCAATATTAGCGCTGTAATTATTTTCCTGCTTTTGTAAATGAGAATGTATGCTTTTGAATGGGGTATAAAGAACTAATTGATTTTGCCAAGTAATTGAATATGAAATAGAGATGTTTTATATCTAAAGACATGCTGCTTTGAAACATGTGCGTGCTAATAGATTTGTGTATTATTGTGTTCCTTATGAATCAAAAGATTAGTAATACAAAGGATTTTGTTGTTAGAAACAGAAATTGAATTGTTTTCCTTGACATTTTCAGTATTCGGTATTGGTATATTGTTTTTTAAGTATAACATTTATACTTAAAAAGAGATATGCGTAGCTTTTGACTTATTTTATTTATTGTTTTTAAACCAAAGAAAATGTTTTACAAACAGATAAGTTCAAAAAAAAAATTATTAGTTTTGTTTTTTATTTTAGCGTAATCTTGTATACTTTTAATTATTCATAATTTTATGTAAACAAGATATTACTTAATTATACATTCAAATTATATATGTTTTATTTAATTTACTGTTAAAATTTTAATTTATTGATTTTTTTATTTATTAACTCAATTAATTTTTATTTTTCAAAGTATTCTGGACCAGAACTTTTTTTTTCTTCAAAATTCTTGAATTTCTTCCTTCAGTTACTTTTGGTGTTGTTTGCAGAATAAATGAAATTTTAGATTTCTTTAAATAAAAATAATTTTTCTGGCTGTTATTTCTATTTTAGAATGGCTTAGCTTCAATAATGATAAAATTTAAATATTATTTATTTATTATTCCTCATAAAGTTGTGAGTATTGTTTGGTTTGCGGGATTTTCGTGTCTTTGCTCAGTTTTTTAGTTTCTTTGACCACTCTCAACTTTTCGTATTGGTTTATTTATTTTTTTTCCAATTTCTTTCACAAGCTACTATTATTGGTTTATTTAAATTTCTTTCAGTTTTTTTTTTTTTTTTTTTTTTTTTTTTAAGATTTCTTTCACGTGCTTTTTTAAAAAATCGTTTGAAATTCTATAGTTCGTTATTTTTAATTTTAATGTTTTTTTTTTTTTTTTTTTTTTTTTTTTTTAACTTTGAGCGACAATTTATGAACATAATTTCACGACTACATGTGATGTAATTATACTTTTTCTTCCTTCCTTCTTACATTTTTGTTCTTAAATTCAAAACTTTATGTGTAACCGGCATATAGACTCATCCGAATAAATTTTTTTTTGTGTTGTTGTTGTTAGTAGTAAATTATAATAGCTTTTTCTTGTAACATATTTCAGATTTATTGCAGTCCTACTCGTGACTCAGTGGCAACGTACGCCGTTGAGCATTACGGTTAAGTTTCAATCCACTGGCGGCATTGTAGACACTGTTTCAAAAGTGGGTAAACTGATTGGCTCTTATGTTTAGTGTCTTGCCTTGTGAGTCAGACTACCTGGGGTGGTCTGACTCTACTGGTGGGAGTTCCCCGGGTTTTCTCCCATACTATATATAAATGCGGGGTAATATCCCCTAAAGGACTTTCTGCCAAAAAAAATAGGCACTGCCTTCCTTCTTCAGCGACACGGACTCAAAGCAAACTTCTACCTACGGGTGATCCATCACAACAGAAGCTGCCCCCTTTCAAACTCCATCCATCAGTAGGCAACTCAAGAGGTGTCCGTCCCGCGTAGCCGAATATCGAGAATTAGTCACAAATGATTTATTGCAATACATTTATGAACTCAAATTATTTTTAATGCAATCAAAAAATTTGTAAACGAATTTTTATAAATCTAATTACACAAACTCTGTAAACTCTATTCATTATTGTCAGTTTATAGTTTTTTTTTCTCATTCTGCCATGATTTCTTAATGTCGTTTCTTTCGTAATTAAATAAAAAGAAATGTATTTTTTTTTTTCCCCAATTTTCCCTTTTAAAATATTGTATATTCCTTTCTTTTCTTTCTTTCTAGAAATGGCATTTTAAGAAGAAAGAAAAAGATGGTGAAAATTTTTTTCCTAGTCTGGGAAAGCCTTCATTACTCCCGTCATTATCTTTGTTTCAATCCCCTTTTTATGCATCGTATTTCTTTTTTTTTTTTTTTTTTTCTCTCTCTTTCTTTCTTTTTTGATCTCTGAACTTTTCGTCGCTTTTAACTTTTCATGAATTTTGACGCTTTTTAATGACGAGGCTCTTGGAAAATTTTTTTAATAGAACTTTTTGCTGCGTGCGTTATTATTATACAAAGAAAGTAAAATAGAAACATTGTTTTTTTCTTCTGCATTTAGAATATTTTAATAAATGAGCTTTTCTTTTTCCATTTTCTTGTTACAAAGTTTTAGAAATACAAATAATTTTTTTTTTTTTAATTCTTTCTTTGTATTTTTTTTTCATTAATTTCAAAACTTTTAAATTCATTTGTTATGTATAGGAAAGGTTTTTTTTTTTTTTATCCCCATTCAAGTATGTATAAAAGCGAAATGATATACAAAGCAATTTAAACGAAATAATAGTTGTTATATTTCATAATAAAATTTGATTAATTTTTGAAAATGTATCAAATAAGATTTATATTTTTAATTTGATGTTTTTAACCTATTATTGTTTTTTGTTGTTGTTGTTTCTTTATACCACTTGGTAGACAGCAACATCCAGACCAAGTCTAGGAAGGAGAGAAAGGGGGCGGGAAAGTTTCTGTTGTGACGGAGCACCCGTAGGTAGAAGTCTGATTTGGCTCCGTGTCGCTGAAGAAGGAAGGCAGGTCTTTCCGGGAGGAATTTTAGAGAGAAGTACCCGCATTTGCGTATCGTGCGGGAGATAACCCGGGAAAACTCCCATCAGGTAGTCTGACTAACGAAGAAACGTGCTGAACATCCCAAACGCTATCCAGGTCCCCTCATTTTTGAAGCATTACCTAAGAACAATGCTGCTGCGGGTTGAACCTCAGTCTTAATGTTCAGCAACGGCGCGCGTTACCACTGAGCCATGAGTCGGGATTTAATTTTTTTAATTTGTTGAATATTTATTTTTATCAAAATTTATTTTATATAAACAATTTATGTGGGTTGGGTAATTTATATATATAAAATTTATCTTTGATTGGCAGCTGCTTTCCTTTATTACTCTTTTTAATATAAAACAAGGATTGATTTCAGTATATTTGTTTCATATTTTTTAAATATTAGATATCCCTATTTATAAGAAATTTATTTTTTATTTCGTATATATATTTGTGATTTGTGTTTGTTTTGAATTTTCTATAAGAATTTAAGTTCAATGCCGACGATTTCTAAGTTGATCAAAATTAAATCTACATGAATACATGATTCAGATTATGCTTGTATCTTGTTTCTTATTCATATTTTATGATTATAGAAAATCAAAAATTTTGCTTCATAGAAATTTTTTTCCATTGTTATTAACAGTCAAAATTTTTAAAAATATATAAAGCTGAACAGTGATTATTTTCTAACACCAAAATGGTTTAATAATGAATATAACCCTTCTATTAAATAATGGATCCGTTTTCTAGATACCATATTGAAAAAAAAAAATTGTTAGAAGAGATGGGACGTATCCTGTAATTATACCAAACTTGCGTATACGTTTTTTACTGTTTCATCTTTTAAAAGTTTATTGTAGTTGGGATAATTATTTCGTAGCTCAGAATTTTTTCTTACTCTGGCTCCGGACATCTTAAGCTAATTGAATTAAAGATTTCTTTATATATATATATATACTATCTTCCTTTCAGATAGGCAATATACCATTCTTATTATTTTATAATTTGGATTATCCTTTGTGCTTGTGATATAGGATAACTCAATAAATCCCCCGTGAATGTAGGATATTTGATTAAATCCTATGAATGTAGTTTAATGGAATAAATCCTGTGAATGTGGAATAATCGAATAAATCCTATGAATGGGATCGATCGAATAAAATAAATCCTATGAATGTTGGGATGATCGTATACATCCCATGAATGTTGGATCGAAAAATCCCATGAATGTGGGATGAGCGTATAAATCCTATGAATGTTGGGGTGATCGAATAAATCCTATGAATGTTGGTATGATCGAATAAATCCTATGAATGTTGGGATGAATCGTATAAATCCTATGAATGTTGGGATCGAATCGTGTTGGTATGAAAATAAATCCTATGAATGTTGGGATGATCGAATAAATCCTATGAATGTTGTTATGATTGAATAAATCCTATGAATGTTGAGATAATCGTATAAATCCTATGGATGTTGGGATGATCGAATAAATCCTATGAATGTTGGGACAATCGAATAAATCGTATGAGTGTTGGGATGATCGTATAAGTCCTATGAATGTTGGGTTGATCGAATAAATCCTATGAATGTTGGGACAATCGAATAAATCCTATGAATGTTGGGATGATAGTATAAGTCCTATGAATGTTGGGATGATAGTATAAGTCCTATGAATGTTGGATGATCGAATAAATCCTATGAATGTTGGGACGATCGAATAAATCCTATGAATGTTGGGACGATAGAATAAATCCTATGAATGTTGGGATGATCGAATAAATCCTATGAATGTTGCGATGAATAAATCGAATGTTGGGACGAAGAATCCTACGAATGTTGGGACGATCGAATAAATCCTACGAATGTTGGGACGATCGAATATGAATGTTGGGACGATCGAATAAATCCTATGAATGTTGGGACGATCGAATAAATCCTATGAATGTTGGGACGATCGAATAAATCCTATGAATGTTGGGATGATCGAATAAATCCCATGAATGTTGGGAAAATCGAATAAAAATCCCATGAATGTTGGGACGATCGAATAAATCCTATGAATGTTGGGACGCTCGAATAAAATCCTATGAATGTTGGGACGATCGAATAAATCCCATGAATGTTGGGATGATAGTAATGTTGGATCGAATAAATCCTATGAATGTTGGGATGATCGTATAAGTCCTATGAATGTTGGGATGATCGAATAAATCCCATGAATGTTGGGATCGAAAAAAATCCCATGAATGTGGGATGATCGAATGAAATCCTATGAATGTTGGGACAATCGAATAGATTAGATAAATGCGTGGTAGTCGAAACTCTATTGTACTACCATTGCACTTTGGTTAAATTGTATGCTTTATTGAACTTAGAAAATTGACTGCATTTTATTTGGTATGAATTTCCAAGAAAGAACTCAGCTGCAGATAAATGTGTTGGTTCTTTTTATCTCATTATTGGAGAAAATAAACGATATGTCCAAACTAAAATATAATAATATATAAACTTAAATAAAATAAAAACTTTAACATTCATTCTTGCATAATAATGAAATATTTATCTCGAGAGGAAATATCGAAATCTGCGTTTGGCAGACATTATAAATTTCTTAGAAATATCAGAGCGATATATCAATTGGATCAACATTTTTTTTTTTTTTTGGTGTAATCGAATAAATCCCTTGAATATAAAATAATTGAATAGATCACATAAATATATTGTAGTGGAAAATCTATTGTACTACCATTGCACTTTGGTTAAATTATAGAATACTGAATGGATTGTAATTGGCATGGATTTTCAAGACAGAACTCAACTGCAAATAAATTGTTTTTTTTTTTATCTCGATATTGGAGAAAATAAACGTTATGTCGAAACTTAAATATTTCTTTATTATGCAAGAATGAATGTTAATCTCGAGAGAAAATAGTGAAATCTGCGTATGGCAGATATTATGAATTTCTTAGAAATATCAGAGCTATATATCAATTAGATCAGCAATTTTATTATTATTATTATTTATTCAAACGAAAAGAAAGGCAAACCGAAAATGCAGAATGCAAAAAATAATTTAGCTGTTCTTGCCGGTCTGGAATTGAATTCGGATTTTTGAACCCTTGCTCTCCATTTTAAACATCTGGCAGTGCTAGTTTTTCTTTGCATGTCTGGCCAGGGAACGGTTATGCGATTTGTCTTTGGGAATTTTTCTTGTCTGCTCGACTCCGAGCGGCTTACGGTATTTGCGACTGGATTTATCGCGCTCTCCCAATTTATCAAACGTCCGAAAAAGCCGACTGACTTTTTTTCTTTTTCTGCTTCTGGATAATTTTGTCATTTCGCAAGTTTCTTGTCCTCATGCGTGACTTACCGGAGAAGTTTCAGGACAATCTTGAATCGCATTTTCACGCTTTAGTGCTCCTTGTCATTTTCCTTTTTTTTGGGGGGAATATGCAAACGTTTTTGAATTTTTGTGTGGGTTCGAGGAATAGAAAACTTGTCCCGCGTCTAGGTATTTTTTTTTTTCGAGAATAAATATGACATGACATTTAAAAATCGATTCGAATTCTGGTCTCTTATTGTATGCAAATGTTTTAAAAATGGGTTTGTGTTTTTTTTTTTTTTTTTTTACTAAATTCCCTTGCAATATATCATTCTTGTTATTTGACAATTTCAGTATCCTTTGCTCTCCTAATATAGGATAATTAAATAAATCTCTAGTGTGAGGTAATGGATTATAAGATAATAGAATTAGATCACAAACGTATGTCGAAAATCTATTTTACTACTATTGCACTTTGGTTAAATTGTAGTCGTTTATTGCACTGAGAAAAAAAAAAGAAAACTGACTGCATTATGTTATGTTTGTTATGAATTCAGCTGCAGATAAATTGGTTCTTTTTATTTCGGTATTGGAGAAAGTAAACCTTATGTCTAAAGTGAAATGATATTTCTATATTTTGGAAGAATGTATGTTTATCTCAGGGAAAATATCGAAGTCTGTGTCTGGCAGATATTATGAATTTTTAAGAAATATCAGAGCTGTATATCAATTGGATCACAATTTTTTCTGTGCTGTAATCGAATAAATCCCTTGAATATAAGATAATTGAATAGATCACATAATTATATTGTAGTCGAAAATCTATTGTACTACCATTGCACTTCGGTTAAATTATAGAAAACTGACTGCATTGTATTTTGCATGGATTTCCAAGACAGAACTCAACTGCAGATAAAATGTTTTTTTTTTTTTTTTTTTTTTTTTTTTTTTTTTTTATCATCTAGATATTGGAGAAAATAAACGTTATGTCTAAAGTTAAATATTTCTTTATTATGCAAGAATGAATGTTAATCTCGGGAGAAAATAGCGAAATCTGTGTTTGGCAGATATTATGAATTTCTAAGAAATACCATTATTAAATACTAAGAAATATATTACGAATTTCTAAGAGCCGTATGTCAATTAGAGCAACAACTTTTATTATTATTATTATTATTTATTCAACCGAAAATAAATGCAAACCGAATGTGAATGCATGTAATCTAGCTGTTCGCATGAATTTTGCCTAAATTGCGAAATTTTAATAAAACCCATAAATGTGGGATAATCGAATAAAATCCGCTAATGTGGAGTAATCGAATAAATTCTGCGAATGTGGAGTAATCGAATAAATTCTACGAAGGTGGAGTAATCGTATAAATCCTGTGAATGTGGAGTAACCGAATAAATCTTACGAATGTGTAGTAATTGAATAAATTTTGTGAATGTGGAGTAATCGAATAAATTTTGTGAATATATAGTAGTCGAAAATCGATTGTACTGCCATAGTGCTTTGATTTAATTATAACGCTTTATTACACTTTGAAGGATAAGAAAACTAACAGCATTGTATTTGGTATTATTTCAAGGGAGAATTCAACTACAGATAAATGGTTTCTTTTATTTCGTTACTGGAAAAAGTAAACGTCATGTCTAAACTTAAATAACATTTCTATATTATGCAAGAATGAATGTTAATCTCAGCAGAATATATCGAAATCTGTGTTTGGCAGATATTATGAATTTCTTAGAAATATAAAAACTGTATATCAATTAGATCAGCAATTTTTTTATTATTATTTATTCAAACGAAAAGAAATGCAGAACACAAGTAATTTAGTTTTTCTTGCCGGTCTGGAATTGAATTCAGATTTTTGAACCCTTGCGCTCCATTTGAAGCATCTGGCAGTGCTAGTTTTCTTTGCATGTCTGCCCAGGGAACGGTTATGCGATTTGTCTTTGGGAATTTTCTTGTCTGCTCGACTCCGAGCGGCTTACGGTATTTGCGACTGGATTTATCGCGCTCTCCCAATTTATCAAACGTCCGAAAAAGCTGACTGACTTTTTTCTTTTTTTCTGCTTCTGGATAATTTTGTCATTTCGCAAGTTTCTTGTCCTCATGCGTGACTTACCGGAGAAGTTCCAGGACAATCTTGAGGCGCATTTTCACGCTTTAGTGCGCCTTGTCCTTTTTCTTTTTCCTGGAGGGGGGATATGCAAGCGTTTTTGAATTTTTTGTGTGGGCTCGAGGAATAGAAAACTTTGTCCGGTGTGTAGGTATTTTTTCCGAGAATAAATATGACAGGACATTTAAAAATCGAGGCGAATTGTGTTCTGTCATTGTTGTATGCAAATGTTTTTAAAATGGGGTTGTTTTTTAGAATTTATTTAAATATTTGGTGTTGATAACCCATTTGCTTCCCATGGTCTTTCACAAGTATAGATTTCAATAGATATATGAATATATTAATATGGTGACTTGTCTCAATCGAAAAGAACTGATATAATGAATATCTACTTCGCAATGGGGTTTTCGAATAACCAACTCTGCCTTCTTAGTGGTTTCGCAAAACTAATGAACCGAACTTATTTCCATCGTTCCTTGATACTTCGTTTAAAATCTGAAAAAATTAAGGAAAAATTGGCTAATTAGAGAACTCTTAAGGCAATGACTTCGGTCTATTTTGTTGAATTCTTTTGTGTATATTTTCTATGATGATAAAGAAAATGGTGTTGTTTAAATAAAAAAAAAAACCCGAATTAATTAAATTTTTCCCTGCGTGTCGACAAATAAATAAATAAATAAAAGATAAAAAATTTATTTTTTAAAACTATATTTTTAAATATAGAGAGGATTAAGTATTTTCTCAGAAACAAATTTCCAATTTTTATTTGATTACAAGTAATAACAGTTAATTTTTAACTTTTTGATACGAATAAAAAAAATGCAAATGCATTCCAAGAAACAAATTAAACATCTTAAATTCATTTCTTCAAACTTATTGTAGATTTTAATTATAAGAAATTTATTAACACACGTACAACTATCACAACCTTACAAACATTTAACATTTGATACATTAGGCAAACACCAACTTTCCTAACATTAAATTATCTTCCGCTGTGAACAGACCATAAATAATTCATTAAGCCATTAGATATACTGCAATATCCATCATAAAATCATCGATTTTTCCACCCTCATTTAAAGGCAAAAATTGCATTGTTTTTGTATGTAAATGTCACAGAAAAATTACACCCAACCTCTGTCAAAAGACTTGTCACTTTTCCCAGTACAAAACAGCATCCTACAAGACAGTTTCTTTTTGCTCTTGTGCACGTGTGGGGCGTATTAGGGAAAACTGTACTTGTCACCTAGCGCGTGTTGTTGATATAAATGGCCATTATTTTTCAATCATGTCATAACGTACAACTAAATAAAGAACATTGAGTTGGGGGTGGTGGGGGAAACATTGTAGATACTGTTTTTCTCCTTCACACTTCAGTCTCTGAACGCATAAGTATGCACGAGCGGTCGAAAATTCTAGTAATTTGATGCGATGAAAATGTCCCCTGTGTCAAAATGAATTGGGATTCGCCCGCCTTATCTCTTTACTTGCATACGTCGGCTTGTGTTTCTCGAATATTAAAGGACTCTGTTTGTGTTTTTCTACGTTTTTTCCCCTTTTTCCTTCGTTTTTTGCGGAATTTTTTCCATCTGGTATTAAACCAAGCTGTGTTGAAATAAGGGGGGGCGTCTATAAAGTTAAAATGTTTTATTGTTAGTTTTAGAAAATTTGTAGCATAGAGTATATGGATTTATCAATTGATTAAATGTGTAACTCTAGAAGGAATGTTACTGTAATATTTTATTTGAAATGCTAAGAACTGCAGCAATAATAGGAAAACAAAAAATGAGTAAACAAAAGTGACGAAAAATTTTTTTTTTTTTTTTTTTTTTTAGATTGGTTTTTAATCAGATAGAAACAAATTTGTTGTTGTGAAATTATGCTCTTGAAAATCTTAGTTCAAGATTAGCTCTCGTCTGGTATTAAAAGCGAACTGTATTAAAAAAGGGGGGCGTCTACAAATTTGAAATGGTTTAATGTTAGTTATTGAAAATTTTTAGCATAGGGTATATGGATGGATTAGCTGGTTAAATGTGTAACACTACAAGCCATCTCACTGTGATTTTGATTTGAAATGCTAAGAACTGTAACGATAATAAGTCCCAATATTTTTGTTTTCTCTCTGAAACCATCCTTTTCATAAATGAGTAACAAAAAATCATGAAAATATATATATATATATATATATTGTTCTTTTAATCAAATAGAAACAAATTTGTTGTTGTTAAATTATGTTTTTAAAAATCTTAGTTCAAGAATGGCTCTTGTCTGGTATTAAAGCGGGATATGTTGAAATAAGGGGGCCGTCTACAAAACAGAAACAGTTTAATGTCAATTTAAGAAATTTTTAGCATTGGATATATAGATTGATCAATTGGTTAAATGTACAACATTAGAGGCCATGTTACTGTAATATTTGATTTGAAATGCTAAGAACTGTAGTGATAATAAGTCCAGTTTTTCTTCTTCCTCTGAAGCCATTCTTTTTCTCACGTAAATAAAAATGACGAAAACAGATTTTTTTAGATTGTTCTTGTATTCAGATAGAAACAAATTTGTTATAAAATTATGCTTTTTGAAAATCTTAGCTCAAGAATAGCTCTGGTATTAAAGCGCATAGTGCTTGTTGTTGAAAAAAAAAAAAATAGGTGGTATCTAATCTACCTAGTAGATCAATTTATTAGTGCAACTCTATAACCTAGGCTGCCTTAGTAAGCAATTTGCCAAGCCAAGAACTATAGCAGTAAGTCCATCCTCTCCCCCTCAGCTGAACCCATTATTTCTTTATCGAGTGTGAGAAAAAAAGTTTTCTTGAAAATAATTTTTTTTTTTTTTTTAAAGTCAACTTTTATTATTCAAATAGATACTGATTTTGAAATTATTAGTTCAAACATCTTAAATTAAATTTCTTGTAGATGTCAATTAAATTGCATCTCTTACTTTCATTGATTATTATGTTACCATCTTTGTAATTTTTTTTTTTTTTTCATTTAATAAGTTTCCATTAAAATATTAAAAAAATATTGCATGCCTGATTAATTTTATTGTTAATATAACTTAAAATTCTGTCAATATTCAAATTTACAATTCCAGCTCTTTTGATTATATTAATTCTTTGAGAACTAAGTATTGCCAGAGATTAAAACCTTTTGGTTTTATTTCTGAGAGTCAAGAAAATATTAAAAAAAAAAAAACTGAAATATATTTGATACTTCCAAAATTGTTTCGAAATATATTTTAAAACATTTTTTTTTTTTTTTTTGAAATGGGGAATATTTCATAATTTCCAGAATATGTATCCTTGCATTTTGCATGTATTGACTTTCAATGCAATTTGTATTAAATAATACATTAAAAAACATACAAATTTAAGAAAATTATTAAAAGACAATTTTAAATCAAAGTATTTCGACAATTTTCTCTTTCTCTCTCTCTTTTTTAGCATTAAAACTATAAAATGAAATCCGTATTAATTAAAAACTTGCTGTTTAGAGATGTAGTCTCGCTTAAAATGTTCACTCTATATTACTACATTATTAAAATGTAGGTTGATGGGGTGGACAAAAAAAAAAAACCCACAAGTCTAATGATTGATTGATCGATTTTTTAATAACCACATCCTATATTTTCTATACCATAAATTTAAAACAAAAGGAAAAAAAAAAAAAAAGCATTTTACTTTCTCCATTACACTTAGCTAAAAAGTCCACTTTCTTCGCAAGTTTCCTTATTTTTAAAAAAGACTTATCATTTCTGTGGGTAAATCTCCCGTACAAAACTTTGATGTCCCCCTTTGAAAACCTCCCCATCTTACGCTGATCCCTACCCATCTTAATGTTTTCGAAGAAGAGGTTTTGTTGTACAACAGCCTTCCTTCTCGCCTAGGGGGACTTCTATTTATAGACAGCTATTTTCCTCAGCCCCCCTTCCCCTTTCAATCAATTGCCTCCAGGGTACGGGGGACTTAAGACTTTTTTTTTTTTTCTTTAAAAACTTATGGGTGGTTTTTTTTTTTACTTGGTGGAAGGGCTTATGTTTTCCACGCGTGTTATTTTCTCCACGGGCGATTTAGCGCCATTTTGAAATTCATCGAACTTAATGGCTTTCGACGTAACTTTTAAATATTTTTAGAAGAATTTCGCTTAAATATACTCTGTAGGGCTATAGATTAAACGGAGGAATGGGAATTTGACTATCTACTTCAGAAGTCAACAATATTAGGACGGGAAAAGCAATGTTAGTAAACATGACTTTTCCCGTTTTGCAATAAGTAGTCATGTATTAATGCCAATACTTTTAAATTTGACGATTTGAATTGAAATCTTATTGTGGAAAGAAAAAAAGGAAATATAGAAAAATAGAAAGGAAATGATAATATAGTCGTGTGTTAGAAAACTACCATGTTTCAATAAAGATAAGTCTAGTATGTTGTTCTAAACACGAATAACGATTTATGAATTCCATGAACTTCTACAATTTATTCATTTTCAATTAGTTTTAAAATATTATTTTTTAATTTGAATATTTTAAATTTTAAAATTAAATCTATATTGTTAGTGATCTTGTAGCCCGTATTATTTAAAATATTATTTGAATTTCATTACAAATTGTGTATTTTTTTTTTATGACTTACGTTTAATTTTACAATCAGATTATATATATATATTGATTTATCGGAAAGAAGATTTTGTTTTCATTTATGCGTTATTCATAATTATTTATTCTGATGAGCTTCCCCTTAGTATTGTGTTTGGAAAAAGTGTTACAGAAATGTATTTTTTTTTTTTATTGCATTTTCTATTTTAAAAACAGTTTGTAAAATGTTGCTACCAATTAAATCCAACTCTGGAATATCTATACTGAATTAGTTTTTCTTTTGAATTAATTAATGTGCATTGTAGTTTTAACATCATGTAAAAGTTAATATCTTAAAGTATGATTCCCATGTGAAAATCGTAAAGAGTTGACCTCTTTTATACTGAATAGCATAATTGAATATATAAACAGATGATAAAAATGACATGGAAATGATGATATTTTTATCTTTACCAATCTCTTATTATGTTACACCTATCGCAATAAATATACAGTGGACACTAACAATTGTAAATAGCGAGACATTCTTTAATGTCTTCATGTGATGATATTCATTATTTCATTCACGTGAGAAACTCTTAAAATGATATCCGTGTGTATGCATGACATAATTTTCAATTCGTGTTGCTTGAATAAAAAATGTGAATTAATGTAGTTAAGATTCAGACGTGCATACAGAATTCTTACTTTTTTTCGGTATGCTTAGTCACTGGCATTGTTAATGCAACAATAGATTTTTTTTTTCGTGTTATGTCCTTGAGGATTGTACATGTCTTGCATGTTATTTTTTAAATTTAATATGAAATATTTAAGTATTCTTTGAAGTTACTTCATATTTTTTGTTTTTTGTTTTGTTACTGTTAAAGTTATCTTAATAGTGGTGTACAAAACGAATTTTAATGTCCATAAATGCAAAAAGCTGCGAATGAATTGTCCTATTCAAATTGCTTTTTTTCCCATAGAACTTTGTTATTATTTTCTTTAATTAGTACGTGCGGGATTGTTTCTCTGTTTTTTATACATATTTGTTTCGAATGATGTTATAAATAGTTGTTATAAAATTAGCATACAAACTTATAGCAAGAATATTGCTTGACATTGAATGAAACTCGGTCATGTCCTAATAAGTTGCAATTTGGAAAGACTTAAATTTCATTATGCGATCGTTAATTTTGGTAGTAAATTTTTCTCTTTTTTGCAGCAACTGCTTCTACTGTCAAATTATTTATTTGCTGTTACGCTTTTTCTAATTTGTATAATAATTGATTTGATGAATATTTCTTGAGGTCTATGATTTGTATATTATCCAATGTTGTATTTATTCTATTACATCGCTTTTAAATTTTTTCTAATAATAATTCTAATGTATTTATATATGCTCCCATTTCATATTTCCCCCCTTTTTTTTTTTAAAAAAAAAAAATAATTTTTTATATTCTCTTCTGTTTTTGTCAAAATCTTCCTCATTGTTCAGTTTCTGTACCCCCAAAAGTGAATTTTTGCAAAAACATTTTCCGCCTCCATCGATATCATATTTTGGAAAATATTTGACCTTAATTTATAATTAAATTTTTTGTTTAGAACTAAAGTTAAAAAGAAATTAGATCGATAATTATCAACTTGTATTTTGTCTTCTTGTAAAACCATTGTCGTTTTTGAAAGCATTTCACACGTAAACAATCTACTTTCAGTTTCAATTATCGATGCTAGCAATTTAAGAATATATTTTAGAATCAAAATATGACCTTAAATTGTAATTAAATTCCTATTTAGAACTAAAATTAGCTCGAAAATTTACTTTTACTTAATCTACTTAGAACCAAAGTTAAAATCAAATTAGGTTGATAATTACCACCTTGTTTATTATCTCATTAATGACTAACAGAAACCACATTGAATGTCAGTAATCTTGCTTTGTTTTGCTCAGTCACATTGTTGATCTGAAAACACTGCAGATGTATGAAAAGCAATCGACTTCCAGTTTCATTTATCGACAATAGCAATTTAAAATTTTATTTTAGAATCAAAATATGACCTTAAGTTGCAATTAAATTCCTATTCAGAGCTAAAGTTAAAATCAAATTAGGTTGATAATTATCACCTGTTGTGCTTTGTTTTCCTCTAATCCCATTGAGGATTCTGAAACATTGCAGACATAAGTAATCTACCTTCAGTTTCACTTATCGTTGATAGTAATTTAACATCATATTTTTATTCTAAAATATCATCTTAAATTGTAATTAAATACCTACTTAGAACCAAAGTTAAATTAAATTATCGATAATTATCAACCAGTTGTGCTTTGTCTTCCTCCAGTCCTATTGTTGATTTGAAAACACTACTGGGATATGAAGAGCAATCGACTTTTCAGTTTCACTTATCGACGCTAGCGATTTAAGATCATATTTTAGAATCAAAATATGACCTTAAATTGTAATTGAATTCTACTTAGAACTAAATTAAAATCAAATTAGATTGATGAGAAAATAAATACGGTGATAATTATGAATGATTAATGATTGCCAATAATCTTACTATATAATGTTCTTTGTCTCACTCCAGTCCCATCTTTAATTTGAAAACATTGCAGATGTAAAGCAATTCATCACAGTATCGACTATAGCAATTTAAAATATTTCAGAATCAAAAATATGGCCTAATTGTAATTAATTTTACTTAGAACTAAAGTTAAAATCAAATTAGGTTGATAATTGTCACCGTGTTTATTATCTCATCAATGACTAACAAAAACCACAGTGAATGTCAATAATCTTTGTTTTTGTCTTCCTCGGTCCCATTGTTGATTTGAAAACACTGCAGATGTATGGAAAAGCAATCGACTTAACCAGTTTCACTTATCGGCGCCAGCAGCTCTGCAAGCAACTTCTGTCCACTATCACTTCTTCTTCTCAGGAGAGAGAGAAAAGAGAGGAGTTTTCCGTTTTTTGTTTTTCCATCGATTTCAGGGAAAGTTTCCATTGTCTTCCTCCTCTCCTTTTTCTAATGCCACGTCGATGACTTTTAGTGTAGCTTTTCAGAGAAACTGATTGATCGCCTATAAAATGCTTTTGTTAGCAATACGTAACT